>JBAMJV010002711.1:0-31886 GCA_037951105.1 Echinarachnius parma
GGACAGACGGGGGATCTATTTATGGCAAACGATTTGCGCCCACTACAAGATAAGTGACACCGGATAATTGAGCCGTTAAAGGAAGAGGGTTGTGAAATTCGCGGTGGTGCATGCATGCTTCCTTGCTCCGGCTGTTCGTATATCTCAACGCTTTGGTAACCGCAGCCGGGACATAATGTAATATGAACAATATCTCGTTTTGCTTTGTAAAGAAAGTTGGCATAAATGCACACTTCTCACGCTTTGATAATATTGATTCAAATATTGAAACAAAACAAATCCACATGATAGCTACACGACTCAATACCTTTAAATTCAATCACACGGGCACTTGACTGTGAAATCGACTCATAAACGAACGAAAGATCAATTTTAACGGAAACGGCTTCCGAAATATTTTCAAAAAATATTGACTAATGGGTGCAATTGTGCATTGCGCAAGTGGAGATTGATGATGATTTATAATACGCATCATTGTATTATATTTATTACAAAACAGGTTGACTCATAACGAAACAAAAGATTCAAGTTCAGCACAATGATTTCAAAAACTGTATGCTGCCAAAATTGCAACCAAACTTTAAGATATTTTTGTTTTGCTCATCCTAACCTATCTGACACCATTATAATAATTACAATTGATGTGTTAATTTTCTGATAGCAGCTGCGCACTAAACAAATAGTTTGCGCCTTCTTTTCTTAAAAAGGAAATCGATAATCTGAACTAAGCAACTGTGGTTTTATGAATTCAATGATTTGTTTAAATACTCATATCATAAATATGGCGTGCCGAAACACATTAGGCGTTGCATTTACTATCAACACGATTTAAAAATTAAAAACACGGAATACAAGCCTTGCTTTTACATGTTATACATAACTGATGAATCACTTAACCCGTTGACTAATGACATATTTCGATTCCCAAATATGTAATGCGTTTAGCACCGGAATCCCGTTGTCACTGGGTTTAACAGATTCATCGTGTATATTATGGAGGCGTGATGGATGAGTGTGTCATGCTATAAAGCACTATAAGTGGGAAGAAAGATTTGGTCATCATTCATCTCGGCTTTGCTCAGCCCAGACAATTATCTCAGTTTGCACTTTTTTTTTTTTTTCAAGGCTAGAAAAGAGAGTCACACCTCCTATAATGTTATTATTCTGTACAAGTTAGACAAAATATTATCATCAGTAGTGGCTAAAAGGGGCACACAGGGGCAGCGGGAATACTCATGGGGTAGTGACATGATCAAGTGACTTTGTTGTCATGTGCACAAACTGAAGAATGGTTGATAAAATGCTGGAGTTCCAAGTAAGTTTTGAGGATTTGGACAATGTTACTAGATCCCTTTAATGTCTCCTAATTTCCTCGAGTCCTCGGAGTTACTCTATATCCTCGAACTAAATACGGTACGCTTAAAGAAAATATTAACAATGTTTGACATCTATTCAAATCCAATCAATAATGTAACAAGAATATACTATTAAAAGGCTTTGTTAGCACCTTATTCCGCATCAGTCCGTGACATTTTTTCTTCCACGTCTTCGTCGAATAATGCTGATAATAGGCCTACGAATACTGAGTAATGTGTGGAAGTTTCATGGATGTTAAATGGCCGAGTTACGAGCGAAAATGCGAAGTGATACTCACTATTCATTTCACTGACTTTGAACACGGTTATACATTATAACGAATAGCAAAAAGATAACATGATAAAAATGCATGTTCTGTTCTGAGATTAGGGAATCGTCCCAGATTATGAAACGCCCAACAGCAGATGAAGATTAATGTCAACTTAACTCGGCAGACATCCGCCGCAAGTGGCAATAACCATCACATCACATCATAAAGCCCTCAGCACATGGAGCCAACTCGACCCGATCCAACTGTTTTTCACTCAAATTTTCTCAGTATGCGTTGCCTCAAGACTCCGATTTTGCCATTTCAAGAGCCAGTCGGAGGTCATTCGAGGCCGATTCAACATGTTAAATCGGCTCCGACTGAAAACCAGTCGGATCGGGTCGAGTCGGCTCTGTGTGCGGAGGGCTTAATGCGTATGTATAGCTCAGTATAGTCCTATTCTTCACCCAAATGATTATCCTTGTTAAATCTATATATCCCCCACCCCACCGCACCCCAACATACATACGCACACACACACACGTGTGTACACATACACACGGACTCACGCACGTACATATACAAACATACGTACGTGTGTACATACATACATACATACTTACATACATACACACACACATATTACGCACACACACACACACACACACACACACATACATACGCACGCACACACACACACACACATACACGCACACACACACACACACACACACATACACATACTGTTCTGGGACGGGATGACGATTTTGTTTTATCCCTCAAAAAATTAAAAAAACACGACATTTTACACATATTAAAACAAAACAAAAAACGAACACACACACACACACATGAAATGAAAGTATCAAATGTGTTTCATCTCTCAAATTTGTAGGGGTTAACATAGACAATAAATTATCGTGGCATGAACACATTGGTGTCGTCTGTAATCAGGTTTCTATAGGTGTTTGAATATTTTGATAGATTACGCCATTTACGTCATTATATTTTAAAAACTCTGAACAGTGCAATAATACTTCCACATTTAAATAATTGCAATATAGCGTGGTGCCCGAATATGACATAAGTTAACCCGGATGTGCCCGATTAAGATATGATTTTACCCTAATATTAGATTATTTTGCCCAATGTTTGCAATGCTTTTCGGCCCAATATCGCCGTTAAAAAAAAAAACCCCGGTGCCGTAGCCCCTCTAGTCCTAAGCCGTTTCGTATACTCCTTTGTGATTTGATATTATTGTCATATTGCATGCCATGCATTTGACGTCGTTTGTTTTTATACGATAAAGCACAATGGACATACACAAACATGTAAATATGATTTATTATGTATCTATTAAACACAATCATGTATAAAAGGTCCGTCAATTTTGATCTTCTAATTTTTCTACTTGTATAAACACTTAAATGAATTATGTTTCACTGTCACGGGCCGAAGGAGCCCGGGTGGTCAGTCCGGCTCGTGGTCGGCATTCGCCACGTGCAGGCACGCACCTAATCAATCAAAACAATCCACAAACACATGAGTAGTAAACAAAGCACTCAAAATAACTATAAGTACATCCAGAGTAGGCCTGTAAGGTGAGCTGGTGCTATAATTAAACAGACATAAATCAAATAATTTGATAAGGGCTCACAATTCGCCCAATAAACATAATCTCATTTAACACGATCAATTAACAAAATAAACAGCCAGTAAGCATTATAATAATAATAAGCGTAAATTATTCGATCTCTCTTTGGGGAAAATACTTAAATTGCAATGACAATCGAAACCTAAATCCTAACCATCTAGCCAGCCACTCCAAAACATGATAATGTCCTTGGGCCCGCGTTCTCATGATTTAATGGCTATTTCGTTACAATATGAATAATGGATCTGTTACATCTTCATAGCAATTTATTTTGTTAATAAAAATGTAATGATATTTCACCACCACAGTGTGCCTGACTGGGATTAAAGGGATCTATTAACTTGATCGAATTCAACCAAAATCACTTGCATTGGAATGTTTACACTTCTTGTATTCTTTGTTTGGCTTATGGTACCCAGCTAGCCACCTGACGTTGGGCCGATGTCGGAATTTGGTTGCCGGATGTCGGCATATCGCCGTTGGCTCGAGGTTAAAATGTCCGCCAGCCCAACATCGTCACGACGTCATTTTTGTGATATATTGGCATAACGTCATTTTCCGACAATGGCCCGACATCATGTCATGAGATGATGTTGGGCCATTGTCGGAAAATGACGTTATGCCAATATATCACAAAAATGACGTCGTCACGATGTTGGGCTGGCGGACATTTTAACCTCGAGCCAACGGCGATATGCCGACATCCGGCAACCAAATTCCGACATCGGCCCAACGTCAGGTGGCTAGCTGGGTAGGAGCAAAATTAAATGGGTTTTGATTTTTTCAACTGTCACCCTAACGTAATACGTGTGGTTTGCGATTACACCATTAGGAAGAGGATTGGTGAGTCCTGAGAAGGACTGTTGGTATTCTTCCTAGGATAGTCCTAAAAAGGACTGTGGTAGTCCTGGAAAGGAATGCTGGCAGTCCTGGAAAGGACTGTTGGTATTCTTTCTTGAGCTTGTAGTTCTGATAAGAACCATGTACAGCGCCGGTATAGTTATTGTAAGGAGAGGGTTGGCGGTAGGAGGGGCTCTAACGTATGGATATATTTATGAATCAATTAACAAGCGTTCCGGAATGCTTTTCCGATCGTAGACAAACTCAATGAGCAATGGGTGATGTCAACTTTCACTTTTTTGTAACTAAATAGTGTTTTTGTTTGTTTTTATCTAAAATTATCTCCAAGGCACACATCATTCAAAAGAACCTTACAATAATGATATTGGTGTTTGGTGGAATCCTCAAATGTAAAAGCCTTATGAAGTTAAGGGATCACTTTAAAGTTTCAGGAAGTGTTATCTTAAACCATATCCTATGATCACGAGTATCCTTGTATCTAGACATAAAAATCCACCTCATTATGGGGGGGGGGGGGGGGGGGGGGGGGGGGGGGGGGTCCTATAATTTTATGACGTCATTCTATCCACCATATGTAGAGAACGGGTAAGAAAAAAAATCGTCAAAGAACCCTCAAAACATTGGCTGATTTTTCGGACTACCTTTATCATGCATTGTGATAGACATGACATGTGTGCGATATAAGAATCCATTATTATCCACATATTTTACCACCAGTGGCGTAGCCAAGCATTTAGCAAGGGGGCTCCAATCCGGGAGCACGTATAAGCCTGAGCCGCTAGGGACTTCGCCGCGGATCAAAGCTCAGCCCTAAGGATGCTTGGCCGATGCTCTGAACCACATGCCACAAAGACCCTCGCGTGCTTTTTTTCATGTTTTTATTTTTGGTACAATATTTTGTATCATTATTTCCATTTTTAATCTTCCAAGCAAAACAAGGAAGAAAAAGGGTCTTCACCACTTTGTCTCGCCTGAAAGTAATATGTTTTTGATAATTTTTAAATGAATTTGAATTGAATGTATTTATTTATACCAATTCGACAAACTCCTATATGTACAATAGTTAACAAATTATCATCAATTAGTAAAAAAAATTACTATAAAATAGCATATTATGCTAGTCAAACTAGCCCTTAAGCAAAAGATCATTTAAGCAACTAAAATAATTAAAAATACATGTATACATATATGACAACAAATCAATCAATCAAGACTATACAGTAACTATTTCTTATACAATTTAGTCCGAAAATTACATGATTTGCCCGAATATGACATAAACATATAATTTTTCCCGAATGTAAGGAGCATCTTCCAGAATATTGCCGTTTTCATGATTTTGCCTGAATGTGACATGAGCTTACAAGACTTTGTGACGCTTTTTGTCCGCATATTTCTGTTTTCAAAACTCTCGGGGAGGGGAGGGGCTGCAGCCCCCTAGCCTCCGCCCCCACCCCCATTTGCCTTGTACGCCGAAAGATGAAACCCTTTACAATGGTCGTACGGTCGTCAGAAGTTATATAAATCTGACGAAAACCCGAAAGATATGAAATAAATTTCGGGAATTACTGATAAGTTTTCTAAGAGTAGTGCTCTCTAATGGTAATGTTTACTGTAAAACCGTTAAATCAAAGTAATAATATTAAAATACCATTCTTGGACTGTTCGATCAGTCATGTGATTTACCATCAAATATCTTCCTCGGTTCCTAACAAAAATTTGAAGATTGTGTTCACTGTTACATATTAACCTACAGTTGATAATATATTTGATGCCTACATTAGAAGCATTAGATGAAGTTATGACTCTTACTTATTAATGAGAATCCTACGATGAGTCTTAATATTCTTCAAAGCTGACAGTGTTAGCCATGCATACTCAATACAAATATTGTTGTCACGGCTTACTCAACTGGGATCCGTCGATCGGTCCTTCGATTTACGGTCAAATATTTCTTCAGTTCTTTCCAGAAGTATTTTTGCCCTGCATCATCGTTAGTCCAGTGGAGATATGACCCGTGGTCGCTCAGAAAAAGCCTTACAAGAAACGGAAGCTCATCGTCTTCGACGTCCTCTAAGAAGACCAAGATGACATTTTCTGTCTGGGCATCGTTCACGTGATTGAGAGCGATGCGGAACTTGGTCATGAACCAGTGGTCGTTGACAGCTGCCGCGCTGATGAGGATCATGGTCTTGAAGCTATTTTCCACCGCGTGGAGTACAGCATCAAGAACATGCATGCCAAGGAAGAGGTCTTCATCTCCAAACACATTCCTAGCCAGATGTGGACAGCTCTCTGCGACGAAGGGTCGCAGTTGCCTTTGTACCCACTCCTCGCCTTCATCAGTGAAGATGACATTTAGGTCAAATTCAAAGTCCTCTGGATCGCGAGCATCCTGAATCTCTTTGTAGCCTAACACGGCCAGTTTCAGAAGAAATAACTTGTACTTCAGACGCCAGCGGTTGTGGTACATCAGCACTAGAATGACCAATAATGCTAGTCCACACACACTAATAGCGGCGTAAAGTGTAGCGTTTGGGTCGCACATGCCTTTCGGATCGAAGTTCATCAAGGGTTTCCCGCGAAACGGTTCCAACGTGGCTGACGTGGGGGAGCAGATGATTTCACTTTCACTCTGAATCTGCAGAGAACCGCGAAACCAATCAACTAACCAACGGATCTGACAATCACAGACTAGTGGATTTCCAGCTATATTGATCGACTGTAGTGACAACCGAACAGGGTCGAAGGTACTTTTATTGAAGCCTGCCAAGTGATTATTTGACAGTGTTATGTTGATAATTAATGAATTGTGTTTGAAGAAATCTTGATCGAGACTGCTTATTTCGTTATTATCAGCACGCAATATTAATAGTTCTGTCAAGTCATTTACCAAAGCCGGGTGGAAATTCTGAATGTGGTTATTTTGTAGAAATAATGTCTGGAGTGATTTCAATCTCTTAAAAACACCCGATTCGATGGATCTTATTTCACATGTACTCAGATCTAATTCTTTTAAAGACCATAAATCCTGAAATACTCCAGAGGGTATCTCATGAAATGAATTCTCTCTCAGGTCAAGAGAGCGTAAGGAATGCATTCCTTGAAACAACGACAAGTTAGAGATATCGTTCCACAGGTCACGAGAATCGATGGATGACTCGGCCATGTTAAGCATCTCTAGAGAAGGGGTGTACTTGAAGGTTTCTCCCGGATTTAAGCAACCTGAAATGAACATCGTACTTTCAAGTGTGAGGGATATCAGATTGGGCACGTGTATCGAAAACAAAAATATCATCCCACTTCCAACAAGGTTTAATGTGCGCAAGTTTTGAAGTGATACAAAAGAATCCATATGTACACCAATTAGATTTGAGTTATGATTCAAATCCAGTATAGCTAAATTGTTCAAACCGTAAAATGCAAATGGTTCTATTTCACTCAGCCAATTGTTAGATAAATCAAGCGTCGTCAGATTCACGTCCCAAGAGGAGTTGGAAGGGTTTATTGAACTGATTGAATTAAAACTCAGACAAAGTTCGTTTAGGCCAATCATGCCAGAGAAATATTCTGGCCTCAATATATCGATATTTTTATACAAGTATAAACTGGATAATTTTGTCAGCTTCCTAAATACGTGCGGATAAAGTTGCAATTCATTGTCCAATTCCAAGTTCAGCTCAATTAAGGGATAATCCTCTAAGACGTCAAAGAAATCCGATGGAATTCGGTCCATACCAATGTCCAAGTCTAGAAACTCTATTCTAGACCTGGAAACGCCTTCCAGGAAATGAGTCCATGCCGTAGACGAAATCGGTGTCTCCTCCAATTGAAAGATACTGGACACGTAGAGAGGCGATGGCATCTGGATCGATTGATTGAATCGGGTTGTCGCTTATGTGAAGCCAGTCACAGTGGCAATCAAACGTAAATGTTTCAGGAGTAAAGGGATTGGAAATGATTAAAGGACAAATCTATAGATCCGTTTTTCCCTGCATTGTACAGGCAGTGAAGTTTACGGATGTTAATTTATTGTACATCAAATGTAATTCGTTAAGGTTAGAGGATTTCAAGATGTCACTTGGTAACGATGTCAATCCACAATCGGACATGTCTAACAGCAGAAGATGTTTGGACCATTCTAATGTTCCGCTTTCTTAGGCGAAGATGTTGATTAAAAGAAAGATGGAGTCGGATCAATTCTTTGAGGGGTTTTGAATGCCGCATGTTCGATCCTACTTAGATTGTTGAAAGAAAGATCCAAACTAGTCAAATGTAATGTATCGACTGAAGGAGTTATTCCACAAAGTCTGAATTTGGTTTTTTGTATAAGACAATAGTAATTGTATCCGGTGGTAGATCGCTGGGTACAGATGTGAGATGTCTGTTACTGCAGTCGACCATTTTCTCAGCTTCATAGAGAGAACAATTCTCAGATCCGTGTCTCATTTCATTTCGAGCTGTTTCAAGCATGTCAAGCGGTGTTAAAGCCAAATCATTGCGCTGAAAAGACGCTCTTGATGCTGCTTCGGACCGTCCATCAAGGTACATCGCCACGCTGATGCACACACCGAAGAATGTCATCGCGCGATTCAACATTTTTCTAAATTTTTCTAACTACAAAGAAAAAAATGATCTGTTAATATTTGGTCCCACGGCCTCGGTTTAACAACCGACCAAGGTCGCCGAGGTTTGGTGTGATAGATCAGTTAATTGAACGTCAGTCCAGAATTCAGGCTATATAGGTCACTGCTTAGAAGTTTGCTACTTAACAGTAAACCTGTCTTGCATGGCTCCACATTAATTTAAAGTTACGGTGTTTTCAAATTCGCAAGATGCTCACAAGGTAGCGAGAGTCAATCTTTACTGCTCTAAGTCCTGCGAGAATCACACGCATCTTTCCTTTTGGCTCCCTTTCCGTTAATTTAAAGCAAGGCAACCATCTATAGGAAATTAAAGAAAATATCAACGTTTACACACTGGCATAAAGCATGCATTTGATAGCGTACACGAACATATTCTCTGTTCAGACTAATTTTATGGTTAATATAGGTAATAGTCGTGATAGCCTGTTCACAGTGAATATGATAATACGACATACAGATGTGTTTTAAAATTTGATCCCAAATTAACAACATTCATGTCACTTCAAATAATATCATACTCGATTTATTTAGCGCCTTCTCTAAATATATATGTTTGAAAATTTGATTCCAAATTAACAACATACGACATACAGATGTGTTTTAAAATTTGATCCCAAATTAACAACATTCACGTCACTTCAAATAATATCATACTCGATTTATTTAGCGCCTTCTCTAAATATATATGTTTGAAAATTTGATTCCAAATTAACAACATTTACGTTACCTCATTTATATATATATATTGAATAATTATACTCGATTTATATAGCGCCTAATATGATTGATACTCATCTCTAGTTGTAAGCGCTTTAGAATATTATTACCCCGGTCATAGGATACAATGCGAACCAATCATCACACACTGTGTGCACCATCTCGATTCCCTGGGGAGTATTTCTTCCAAGCAGCTCATGGGCATTGAGAAGATCCTTCACATAAAGGCTTTCACCTCCTACCTGGTCCCCATGTATACTCCTGGGTAGAGAGCAGCAATGTGGATTAATTGTCTTGAGGAAGGACAAACGCGATGGGTATACTCCGGGTTCGAACTCGGGATCTCCCGCTAAGAAAGTGAGCGGTCTACCAATCTTGCCACACTACATCCACAGTACGCATAATTAGCCCTCCATATTATGAATATTAGCCATCAAAAATGTTATAAAACGTTTAAAGGTTTAAACACAAATCATCTCATTGCGAAACGGACTTACCTTGATAAATTAATATATTTGATCTCCGTGCACTGCTGGTTAAAGTTTTAATGTCGAAGAAAAATATTGCATTATCTCTGTGTGTTAAAATCGGTACACCAGCACAGTATAGTGATGTGCTTCCTCATTTGTATAGTGACGTATATGATAAGATAATATAAGTGGATACTTTTATGCGTTTATGACAAGTAAACTTTAGTTATAAATGGTTTCACGTTTGATGATTTTTTATGAACAGATATATATTTATACGCATTTTTAATTGAACATTCGCATGGTAATTAAAACGGGCCGTAAAACGTGTTTTACTGGGATCTGCACTGATCAAGTGGCGTTCGAAAGGTGAATGTTTAATGCGGCGTTCCCACTGTCGTGCGGTCTGTTACGAACGCCACGATTGGCCATTTGTAGCTGATCGTGGAACTTCTCTGAAATTTCAGGTTTGGATACGAGGTGATGCGAGTCAATACCTTCTGGTGCGATCTGGTACGCTTGGATGCGATATGGTCACGATTGGTCAATTTCAGGTGACACGATCTGTCACGATCTGGTCTCCCGTTCAGATACGATCATATACGTTCCGATAGGATTTTCCCGATTGAGTCCACGATTGGGTCTCGAGGTGACACGATCATCACGATCGGGGTCCCCGATTTGGGACGATCGGGTACGTGCAGATACGTTCGGATACCTTCCGATACGTTCATCACGAACCGATGTGCTCTGTTGCGATAGGATACGATTGTTGTCGCGATGTCTTTCACGATGAGGATCGAGAGTGATCAAGATTTGAGCTACAATTGGACTCCGACGGATATAACAGCCCAACTGACAATGGACTTTATTGTTTCTTGAACAATTCTACAGAGTGAACACTACAACCCACAAGCATTGATGATGGCAGAAGTTGAGGATGACGGCAACGTGACATTTGCAGTATGGTAATACTGCAAATGTCACGTTGTCATCATCATTAACACTGCAAATGTCACATTGTCATCATCCTCAACACTGCAAATGTCACGTTGTCATCATCCTCAACTTATGCCATGCTTACATTATCGTATGCTTACATTATCGCCAGAGAGGAAGAAGACGAGCAGCAGCCAGACCTGCCACAACCCAACCACAAAGGGCCAGGAGACCTGCAGCCAGGCAGTGCTGATTGCGACCATGGCTCACAGAGGAGAGGAGATGAGATAACAGCTTGGCCAGTTCTCCAGCCTCCTAGACACCCAATTGAGGCTGGAAGATCCAATAGCGTTCCAAAAATACACAGGGTTAACACCACAGCTATTCTGTGAAGTCTTGCAGAGGGTGGCCCCAGCAATCGAGAGGGAACTCACCAGTTTTAAGGCAACCCCTCTCACCTGGACTGACTGGCAGTGACATTGAGGCACCTTGTCACTGGAAACAACTATCGGTCCCTTGCGTATGCCCTCAGGTGTGAAGTGTCCAGCATCTCAGAGATAGTTCCAGAAGTGTGCCAGACAATTGTGTAAGCGTACAAAGATGATGTGTTAAGCCTATACCTGTGACCCTGAAGCCTGGACAGCCGTAGCTAAGAGCAGAGATGGAACATCCCCCACGCCATTGGGGCCCTGGATGGCAAACACATTGCTATCAAGAAGCCACACCACACTGGCAGTCTGTACTACAATTACAAAGGCTTTTTCTGATACCAATCCTAGCGATGGTGGATGCAGATTGCAAGTTTGTGTGGATCGAGCTTGGTGGAAAATGACACATGTCGGATGCTCAGATATTTGGCGACTCTGAGCTGTTCAACGGCCTGGAAGAGGAAGCCCTAAGACTCCCCCACCCTGCCCTCTGACTGCAAGCCGTGATGACCACCAAGACATGCCCTTCTCCATCCTGGGGGATGACGCCTTCGCTCTCAGGAACTACCTCATGACGCCATGCGGCACTTGTTGCTGCTGCTGCGGGAGGCCACATTTCTGGCATCCACCGTCTCAATGTGAGGGATCAAAAAGGAGAACTTATCCCAAACCCACTTCTCTGTGCTGTTCATGTCAGTAATGACTGTCGTGCGATCCTGATCCACTCTTCTTGGCGCGTTTCTTCAGCCGGCCCATCATGCATCATGGTTCTCATGCTTGTGTACCATGTTTTATTTATTTTTTGGTATAATATACTATAGTGAACAATAGTCCATAAGGCGAGACATAGGTCAAACTCAAATATAGACAATACATGTACTGCACTATACAGAGTGTCCCAGAAAGGTTGCAACACTTAAGATCGTTAATTTCTTCGACACCATCGACCAAATGTCATTATTTTGTATTTCATTGTATAGAACATTCTTTTTCCAACAAAATGATACCATGAACATGGATTTTGGGTAAGGCGTTTGGATGCTAGGGCCATTTTTCTGAGGCAATGTCGTTTCCAAAATTTGCTACTTTTTCGTCTCCAGCGATCCGCTGAGCACTGAGGCATTCTCTCCTCACGGCCTGCCATACAATTCGCTGGACAAAAGAACCGCATGACTGCTCTCCCTTTGTAAGGAAGACAATGTGAGCCATTCTTATGTACAGCTAATTCTACGGCAGGCCGTGGGGCGGAATGTCTCAGTGTTCCGAGGATCGCTGGAGACGAAAAAAATCCATGTTCATGGTATAATTTTGTTGGAAAAAGAATGTTCTATCCAATGAAATAAAAAATAATGACATTTGGTCGATGGTGTCGAAGAAATTAACTATCGTAAGTGTTGCAACCTTTCTGGGACACTCTGTATAAGACATCCTCATGGGCCAATCAATGGTTCACATCAGTTTAAGAATATTAGAGCTACGTTACGCAAACTGCAGAAGGTGCTGATGCACTCGACTCTTGAAATATTGAGCTCCGTTGTCATGGATAACTCCAACTACGTTCCCTGGTAGGCTATTCCATAGAGTGCCTGCTGTGTGGATGAAACTCCTGCCAGCTGAGTGAGTTCTTGAAGTAGGTTGTTTGAGACTGGTGCGGGTTGCACGTCCTATGAGGTAGGGTTGAGGCAGCACTGCTTTCAGGTCTGAAGGACATATACCGGTGTGCATCTTGTAGAGGACTGCATCAGCAGCTACTTGCCGTCTATGTTGTAGAGAGGGGATGTTCAGTTCAGAGCTGTCACTTTCTCTTCCACACCAATAATGCGCAGGGCTTTGCTCTGGATACGGTCCAGCAGTCCAAGTGTTGAAGCGGATGCGTTCATCCAACACAGAGAGCCATATGCCATGATGCTACGAATTTGAGCCTTGTAGACCATGGCTTTCCCTGTAGCATCTAGCTTGGTTGACATCCTTCGAAGGGCTCCACAGTAGTGTCTATCATGGCAGCCTGTGTAGCCCAGAGATCCTCCTTCTGGGTGACATCCTTGAAACCCGCAAGGCGTTTGCTGTAGAGGACCTCATTTCTCATGAGGAACTCGATGATTTCCTCGTTTTGCTTTTCAGTAAAGGCAGTTACTGTTTTTCTTCTCTTTGCTTTCCGGGTGGGGGTGGTCTCCTCTGCCTCCTCTGGTGCTGGCTCTGGCTGGACTGGTTCAGGCTCAGGGGGTGGGATAGTCTGGTCCTTTCCTTTCTTGTGTCTAGTACCTTTGGGTGGCATCTCTCAAAGGCTTCACAATTACAAGCGAGAGGAAGTTGACAGTGACGATGTGCTCGCTGAATGAGGCGCATTCAATCTTGAAACCGATCGTGAACGTACGTGAAAAGCGTGACTTATCGTATCTACTCGCATTTACTCGTATCTACCCGCATCAACTGGTTTCTGCTCGTGATTCATTCGTGTTAGGTCGTGAACAATGGTACCCGACAGAGCGCCATAGATCGTGACACATCTTAACAGAGCGTGGTGTTTGTCTTGTCCAAGGTTGATTCCGATCACCACGATTTGGAAGCTCGATTAGATGCGCTTCTTTACGATCCAATACGATCCGATGCGATGATGACGATTGATAATTTATCGTGTTGATCGTAGAAATTTTTTGAACCGTTCCAAAAATTTCCTACGATCAACACGATTGCCACGACTGACCTTACGATCTGATAATATCTGATACGATCACCACGATTATTCACGATCAGCTACGAATGGCCAATCGTGGCGATCGTAACTAATCGCACGACAGTGGGAACGCCGCATTACCAAACCTACGCCAGGCTATATGGCCAAACTAGTAGCAGTGCGATGGTATCATCACTTGTACAAACAATAAACTGTACATATAATACAGGCCTTACGTCGAATGGCAACAATGTTGACACGTGAAGTTTTCAATTTACCGCATGATATGTAGGCTTATATAGGGTCGTCTTTATAGAGAAACATTTATTTGGGGTCGGATAAGGGCCTCGCTAGTACAAGTTAGCTTGAATGGGGGAAAATAAGTATGAGGCACTGAACTGTCAAGGTATAATTATATCGTTTGATTGTCCTTGGCTTTCTATAACAAAAGTTACAGAAATATAAATCATAATTATGGAACTATAAATCATATTACAAAAATGATAAATTATTGTTATCTAAATGAAACGAAATCGCTGTATAGCAGTAAACAATTGAAAATTGGAAGTACTATTTCTGTATTATTTTACGTGTACACGTTCGTATAGCCACTGTTCGTGCGTTGATTGCACACAGCGTAGTCACGCACGGCGCGGCCGGCGCTCGCGCACATCCACGCAGATCGCGAAAGGGTCCGAAACATCGTGTTGATCTTCGTGAACTGTCATGGCGGCGCCATCTACATACCCACTCTTGTGTGCCTTTAACAGAGCGTAGTGTTTGTCTTGTCTAAAGCCCGGCGCAGACAGAGCCGACTCGACCCGATCCGACTGGTTTCAATCAGGCTAGAGTTGGGCCTGGTCGGTCGGAGCAGATTTATCGTGTTGAATCGGCCCCAACTGCCATCCGACTGTCTCTCGACTGGCAAAATGTGTGTCGCGAGGCACTGAAAACTGAGCCGATCGGAAGGACAACCAGTCGAGTCGGCTCTGTCTGCGCCGGGCATAAGGTTGATCCCGATCACCACGATTTGGAAGCACGATTAGATGCGCTTTGTTACGATCCAATACGATCCGATGCGATGATGACGATTGATAATTAATCGTGTTGATCGTATACATTTTTTGAACCGTTCCAAAAATTTCCTACGATCAAAACGATTGCCACGACTGACCTTACGATCTGATAATATCTGATACGATCAACACGATTACTTCACGATCAGATACGAATGGCCAATCGTGGCGATCGTAACTAATCGCACGACAGTGGGAACGCCGCATAAAGGGGAAGTTTCACCCAGTATTAATGAGAATTGCAATTTTAGAAACCCAATAAGCAATAGGGAAAGTTTTAGCAAATTTGTAGTTTCCGTTCTTTATGATTTCGTCAAGTTTTGTTTTCTACCCTCTCTTTAGATTGCAATTTGCCGAAATATGTGATGCCAAAATCTTCCACCGACATTTTTTTTAGAAAGATTTTCATATTTATTCATGCTTCTTTGGTATCACTAGACAACTTGTTTTACCCTAAACGCATGTAAAATCTACTCTTCTCTGAAATATCTGAATATAAAAACAAAGGATTAGGTACGTACGCATTTTCATGAAAAGTTCAATTTGGTGATTTGTTTCGACTTCGTTATAAGAGCTTCAAATCATAACACTTGATTGGATTGTAAAAATCTGTTCAAATTTTGCTAACTCGTATGTGTCATATAAACATGAATACATACAAAATCATTCATTAACATGATTACGATGAAGATGATGATGATGATGATGATGATGATGATGATGATGACGATGGTGATGATTATGATGATGACGATGAAGACGATGATGACGATTATTGATAATGCTTATGCTAATTGTGGCTTAAAATGAATGTATTGATGCAAGTATTATTTCTTCTTTTGTTTAAGTCAGCCTGTCTACCATGCCGTTATACAGGGTGGCCCACAAATAACGGAACGGGGTACTTGCCATACTAAAGACTCATGATGCTCGCCATACTGCATCGAGTAACGATCAACCGTACGCCATTGTGAGTGTGCGTTCAGCTGTGTATAGAGAAGAAGGGGTACTAACAATGGCGCACGCATTGAATGTTACTAGTTGCTATGACGGGCATCACGTGTCTTCATTATTGCAAGCACCCCGTTCCGTTATTTCTGGGCCACCCTGTATAGCTAAAGCTCTTTCATGCTTGTGGTGCTGGCTGTCACTCTATTGATTACGTGTTAAACCTAACACAAAGGTAAGTCCCTTCTTCATCATCTCCTCATAATTCAGATCGCAAACAGAGATATCATAATGCGTACGTAAATCGGGATATCGCACCCAATTAAATCACATCGATGTTGCGATTGTCATCACCTATAATTCATGTCGTATCATATTTTGTTCTCTCTCAATTAGAAGTAATTATACACACAAAAATAATCATCCATCGAGAGCCGAATAACTATATCATTAGGAGGTGGGCGGGTGAGAATTGCGACAATTTCTCAAGGTTGATGTGTTCGAGATATGGTGGTGGTAAAATAATCGCTATCGTCCAAATCGAGTTTGCAGATTAGAACACCTCTGGGATTTGGTACCACAATGCAGCGCGCACCTCTGACGCGGGAAAGATATTATTGACGGCTAGATGGCGTTGAATTAATTTTGATTTTGTTTCATTTGTCATACTGAAACCCCGATACTGTTTTTTTTTTCTCACTTCATATTCAAATGTCCCAGTCACACATACCCGTAAAGCCTTTCCGTATACTGTTAAAACGCTGTGTAAACAAATTCAACAACTTGTTGAAAATTTTCAACAACCGCTGTTTAACATATGAACCATCCAACTGTTGTTGAAGACATTCAACAACCCCAGTTGTTTAAAGTTTACACAACTGTTGTTTTAATTTTTTCAACAACTGTTGTTTAGAATAAATTTCAACAACCCTGTTGTTGAAATAGCAAATACAAAAAGGATTGTACTAAAAAGCGGCAAGGTCGGAATCCAACCCGGGATCTTTAGGTTATAAGTCTAACACGCTATTGCACTGCGCTAACTCGGTTTGCTTGATCTGCTGGGGGACAAAAGGGGTTTTATCGCGGTGATTTCGCGGTCGAAACTATAACGTGATTTAACACTTTTTAACAACCGCTTGAACAATGGCCGCTTTACACATCCCTTCTTTCTATTCATGCTACACCTAAAGTTGTATAAAAAGATTCAACAACCATGTTTACACAGCGTTTTTTTACACAGCGTTTTAACAGTGTAAGAGCCGCGTATAGGTAGTTTTGCGGAATACAAGGGAACGGGGCTATTCGGTGGCAATTATGATGCTATTCCGTTGCAATACGTGGCGATACGTGACCATCCGGGGCAGAACTGTGTTGTCGTACCACTTACGGGAAGGCAGGGGTCTGATAACCATAGCCATGTCGTGGCAGAATTTTGAACATTTTAAACATTTGCATTCCCGTATGCCTAAGTGGCACGGACACCGATAACTGCCACGTTTTGTCACGTATCGACACGTATTGTCACGGCTTAGCCATGTAATTGCCACCGAACAGCCTCGTTTAATTGCATTCCACAAACAGTTCAATACAATAACGGTACGAGGCTCCTTATAGGAATGCTTGATGTGTGACTGGGGTATCAGTGTGCACAAAATGCGAGCTGTAAAAACCGACGCCAATCATGTCATTTTAAAAAGAAGTGTAACCTATATTTGATGTAGAAATTACTTCTGTTAGAAAAAATGCATTGTGTTGAACTTGAAGCTGAGTAGATCTTTTGTTCCGGTCTTTGCAAATCTGTAAAATCTAACGCTAATCATTTGAAAGCAATCTATTTATAAGGTGGTAATTACTTATAGTAGATATGATTATATTGTATTTAACTCTGAGGTAGCAGTAATTTATTTGAAGGAAAGATAATTGTAAATATTGAAGTTGAATGTGAGCTGAGCGTAGGCGGAGGTGGTATAATGCCCTACAATTTAAGTGTGATAATGTTGTATGTTGATTTCATGAGAAACACACTGAGAGTGATAGCATAATGTAGAATGAGCTGATATGTCCATGTTAAATTCGTCATTTGCATCAGAAATAAACAATCAGGTTGGAAGAAAATTAGTATGGATTAGAAAAACCATAACAAGTTGAACATAATGCCATTATTTTATAATAACACAACATGTGCATTTTAAAGGTTGAGTTGAGTTTTGGTATTATTTGTGGGTGGTGGTACCCTTTAAAATTGTATGCTCTTTCAAATTTTACACTCAGTTTTTCATTATCTCACAATAAAATTATTTCGTGCAGCGCCCTCTATACCAAAACTCAACTCAACCAAAACTGTTACTAAAACGGAATACGTAATGTCTTTTACTTTGCACGTGTATCATATTTACCATTATTTTTATGATTTGTATAAATGGTTAATTGTGAAAAAAAATGCATTAATGCACAAATGGGTACGTAGCTAAAGGTTTACAGAACATTAATATAATATCCAATCATCACCATTAATCATGTCATAATGTAATTCTATAATCTGCCCAAAGAATGATATGAACAAATAATAATAATAGCTAGTAAAAATTATATTTGTATGTAATCATCATTTTGTTCTGTCCCTTCAAAATAGATAGCTTTAATGTCATAATTGTTTATGTCATACAAAAGAAGAAAAAAGCGTTCACTCAGCTACAATAAAATTGTATGCTGAATCAAATACAGAAGTCACTCTATAGAAGTAGCCATACTATTTGTCTTGTATATACTTTCCCTCTGTTTATTTTTCAGATAATTATTACAAGGACGGATGTACGTATATAGTCTTACAAGTGTTTATCTTTATAATGACGGTAGGGCGAGCGATGGTGGATATCAGACATTAATCAAGCGATATAGAGACAGTAATGACAGTTGACGATTAATAATGAAATATCTCCCTTCATCTAACATCGCCATGGCAACCGGATATTTCACTGGTAACATCGCGTAATGGGGTGATAAACATGAACGCTTGCATGCGTGCAATTTCTAGAAGAAATAGTTAAATTAAGTTAAATCAATATATAGGATAGAGTATATACGGTAGGTGGCTACCTACATGGAAACTATGTAACGGTAATGTAAACAAAAAAAAGTATAACTACAGCGTGATATGCTTATGCCACTTATTTATTTAGTATGGAAAATGTTGTATCGAATAAATATTAGACAAAGAAAATGTACTAATGTTGACATATTAACAATTAAAGTGATCATAATTTGATACAAAATATTGCAGCTGTTTCCTGATTTGTTGTTATATTATTTCAGTTAGCATTAGCGTTTTAATTTTAACTTTTGCCAACAAGATCTTGCTTTTGCCGGCGCCAGTCAAAATTACATATTTAAAGGGATGGTTGAGTTTTAGTATAGACGGCGCTGCACAAAATAATTTGTGTGTGACATAATGAAAAACTGAGTATCAAATTTGAAAGAGCATACAATTTTAATGACATAATCAACTTTATTTGATCGAAATCGGTTCAGAAATGGCTGAAATATCCATAAACCTAACCATTTGTAATAATTGTGGGGCCCCACAATTATTCGATAATCTTGAACCAGCCGTTAAACTTTTTTTTTGAAATGCTTCCTCTTTTCAAAAATGTGTCTGTTGAACGGCCGCAAGCGTATTTAATTCACCTTATTTTTCCTTTTTTTTTAAATCTTAAGATCAACCAGATGGAGAGGTTTAATCAAAAATCGAATTTAATTTATATTTCAACCAATGCATAATTAGTAAGCTTGTTTAGCATACATTGTCCTTATGCCAAATCATTTGAGTTACATGTATTTCATTCTTTTAGATTGCTTGTGTCTTAATGTAGAGCGGAATTCAACCATGGTACGCAGATGGTTCAGTGAAATTACTGTCATTGACTGGCACTATAATGTTCATAATAAATGACTGTAGGAAAATGTTCATGGATCATACTCAACTTGAAGCAGATGGCAATCTGCAGCAGCGTATAAAGACGGCCACTCTCATCAGTCATGATCACTTATTACATTCACAATCGAGGTCTTAAAGGTGTTAAAGGGATCCATTAACTTTGTAAAATTCAACACAAATCACTTGGAGATTTCGCACTTCTCTTGGACCTTGTTGTTTGTTAACATAATAATAAACTGGGTTGTTTAGATTTGTTCAAATGTCTCCCTTATCATGGAGATATTTAAGATTGAATTTGAAACCGTCTTTAGGCGCTTTCGACCGTAGTCAAGAGTTTTCTTTTTTTTTCACGAGGTAAATATTATTCCTTTTCTACGAAAATTTCACATATCATTCTGAAGAATTGTACAGGGGTTAGTAATTGGTATATGATTGAAGTCTCAAATATAATTTTTGGGGGGAATTATAAAGTTAAATGATCACTTTAAAAGGTAATGCATAAACATGCAAATGCATTTGCTTTCCCGATGAGACTTCAGGATTATAGAGGCTTGTAAAGACTATGGAATTAATATGATCAGGGTAATGGTTATGGGAAATGGTTATGGTTATGGTTATGTTTAGCCTTATGGTTGTATGCATTGTCATTGTAATTAGTATGGTTATGAGAATGGTAATGGTGTATGATTATAGTGATTGTTATGATGGTTATGACTATGGGTACGGTCATATGGTCATGGTCATGGTCATGGTCACGATTATTGTTTTGGTTACGAGAATTGTTATGGTTATGGTAATGTTTATGATCCTGGTTATGGTTACGGGAATGGTTGTTGTATGGTTATGGTAATTGGTATGGTTATGATTATGGTTATGGCTATTGTATGTTATGGTTATGATTACAGTG
This sequence comes from Echinarachnius parma, assembly GCA_037951105.1. Lineage (NCBI taxonomy): Eukaryota > Metazoa > Echinodermata > Echinoidea > Clypeasteroida > Echinarachniidae > Echinarachnius > Echinarachnius parma. The sequence goes on from JBAMJV010002711.1 coordinate 20,879, forward strand.
ATTGGTATGGTTATGATAATGGTTATGGTTATGGTTATAGTATTGGTTATGGCTATGTGTATGGCTATGGTTATGGTTATAGTTATATAGTTATTGACATGTCCATAATCATTATGTTTATGGTTATCGTTATGGCTATGGTAATGATTAGGATTTGGATTGAGATGAAGGTTAGCATTATGATTAGGATTAAGATTAGGGCTAGGGTTGTATACTTTGCTATCCCCCATAAACTAGCGTAGCATAGCATCTCTAATGCCATTCAGACACGAAGCATTACGTCAAAAGGCGAGGTTGACCCTCGTCCTTCATAGCTACTTCACTTTCAAAATGCACTTCTCGATAATCACTTTCGGTAATAAACATTCGGTTCCTCTTCTTACCTCCACCAACCGATTTTTTACAAGATGTTTGATCTCCGATCAGACACTTCTAAGTCGGAAATTGGCGAAGAGGTGCGAACCGATCTCTCAGGGTGTCCACACTGTATAACCGAAGAATCGTGGAGAAATTTGAGGGAAACCAGTAAATATTTGTTGTTCTATGCATCCGCATACAGGACAAATATAAGTATGACGGATTGAATTTAAACCATCGCACTTTAATGCGCATTATGCATCTAAATGTCATTTTATGTTTGACTGTTTTTCCTTTTCTCTCGTTTTTATCAATTTGTTCAGCTTTTATTTGTATTACGACGCCTGACTATATCGACTCTATGTAAGGTTATTGACCTTTTACATTTGCAAGATGTAGTCGTGTTTCGTTCACATCGAGCAAAATCTTTAAAAAAACATTGGTTTTGTGTCTAACATTTAAACGATTTTCCGTCAGTTGGCAAAAATAGCTGATTTAGATTGTTTAAAGGGATCTAGTAACATGGTCCAAATCCGCAAATCTTACTTAGAACTTTATTGGTTCTCTCATATCTTGTTGTATTCGTTTTACCGATAGAAGCATGGACCAGATTCCGGTCTTTCGGATTTCCCTTTCGTTAGAAAGATATTTACGATTGAAGTGTTTAGATGCTAGACTATCCACTGGATAGTCGTTACCGTGTACGAAGCTAGTGCAATGAGTTAGTCAATATCAATTTGCATTTTCGCAAATTCTTGGCCATATAATATCACAATAATGCACATTTTATCAACCATTCACCAATTTTTGCACATGTCAACAAGGTTGCTAGATCCCTTGTAGTCCAACATTCGAACGATCTTGCGTAAACTTGGTCTCTAGGTGTGAACGCAATGTGCGATCGCTCGTCACTCTATATCGTGTTTGAACACAGCGATAGTATTACACTGAACGTGCTAGAACGAGCGAGCGATATGCGATCGGCAAACATTGGTCGGATGAAGTTACAACATTGTGATACGAGCGCTTATATAATAGTGTATTATAGTTTTAATCGCAGTTATAAGAGGAGATTAGCTTGTAGAAAGTGCAAACTAAACTGTTGAGAGCAAACACAAATATAATTTCGATGGAATATACCAAAGATTAATTGACATTTTCGTTTCGATAATAAAGGCATATGAAACCCTGAGTGAAAAGGTTGCTCTTTGTAAAGTGATTATATTTGGAATATGTTCTGTTTTGACTTAGGATTTTAGTCATCAAATATTATTACATAACGGAGAGGTTCATGTTCATAGGAAAAACGAACTAGTCTGTTATTGTAGACATATAAGTCATTATTTTTCCTATAATGATAATAATAATATATATTTTGCTGAAATAGGTTAGAAATGTGTATCGCCTTTACGTAATTATTATGCGAAGTATTCACTTCAAAAATAAAATGAGCATTAGATATGGGAAGTATATACATTGTCAACAGAATATTTGAATTGCGAGTAAATCTTCGTTGCAGTCAGCCCCGCCCCCGTGTATAGCAAATTTGTAATTTTACCCTTGTCCTCTACCAAATTGAAATAAGGAAATCCAATTTAAAGGTTTTCTGTGACTCTTGGGATGTCAATTTTGATCAGTTAACCGGGCGACAGGTGTACCAGATAGAAGTAACCCCCAGCGCTGAATTCCAACTTGATTATAAAGATTGGATAAAAAAATCATATGTATATTGAAATGTATAGATTTACAGATTCCTGGTATAAAGGAAACATTGAGAAAACTCACCAGAAATAAATTAATCCATTGATTGATACGAGCAGAGAAAATTGGGCTCGTATAATGAACTTGAATGCATACCGCTCCATCTATCTCCATTTATTTATCAATTAATTGATTTATTAGTATATGTTTGTATGAATGTGTTTATGTATGTATGTATTTACTTATGTATTATTTATTCATTTATGTACTTATCATTGAATGTATTTATTGATTGATTTATTGATTAGTCGTTTAAGTGTTTATTTATTTATTCCTGACTGTATGCAATTAATGTATTTATATATATTTATGTCTTTGTATATAAATGTATGCCCACTCCGGCAGAAAAAGTCCACTCCCTGCACCACCCCCCCCCCCCCCCCCCCCCACCCCCATGTTCACGATCTGTCTCTTGCTACGCCACTGGTTATCTATTTAGTGACAATCAAGATGTCATTCTTCTACAACTAGGCAATTTATGTCAGGAACTTGAAAGCGGAGATCTAAATATAGTCGGACAGATTCGCATCCCCTCTGGTTATTCCCAATTCATGTCACATCTGATTTGACGTTCTCTGCATTTTTTTTCTTCATAAACGTCGATGTCACTGGGATCATAGTGCGCAACAAAAATAGACGAAAAAAATAAACTATAACACAAAGAAACCAAATATTTTGTGATCTACATCTGTTTTTATTGTCATCCCATAGATTACTCAGGTATTATATTCTATTTAGAGGATGAAAACTCATTTTGGATGACCAGAAGGTGAAATTAATTTTGTTTCGTGTTCATAAAGAAGCAATTCTGTCTTCCGTGAATTTCCTCTTTTAATTCGCAGATGTCTTTTTGTTGGCGGTAAAAAAAAATTCTTTAACAATTTCATGGATGACCTTTCATTTAGCCAATCGTCGGTCAAACATTGTCCATTTGCTATGACAAGCTTGACCGATCGATAGTAATATACGATTAGTTTCTTCTTGGTATCCTAAAATAGCATTAGCTGAACAGGAATTCTAGCGGATTCCGGAAAACCTATTAAATACAAGAATATAACCACAATCACGCATGAATCTTGGAAAAGTTCTCTTTTAGTTAAGTTGTTTGCGTTTGTATGTGTGGTACGGCCATAAGATGAACTTTTATTTACTGAAAATTGTGGGATATTTGGAGAAAAAAGAACTTCCAGATTATTTCAACATTGATGAAGATGATGTCTCTGATGATGGTGGAGGTTGTTATGATGATGATGATGATTATGACGATGTAGATGATGGTGGTTGTGATGTCGACGATGACGATGATGACGATTCCGATGACGATGATGATGATGATGATGATGAAGATGATGATGATGATAATGGTAGTAATAGCGGTGATGATGATAATGATCATGGTGATCACTATGATGACGTTGATGATAAAAATGATGACGATTTCGATCAAAACAAATACAAATGTTGTAGGTAACTAGAATAAAAAGCCAATAAATTTGAGTTTATGTTTCCACATCTTCATAAGATGTCATTATTTCATTTTATTTTCAGGGCGAGAAACAAAGAAAACCGACCCCACACATGACACAGGTGCACTATATTGCAACGTCAGAAACTGTCCAGGTTGTTTAACATCAGTTAGCGGCGTAGCGTGATCGGACTAATTGGGGGGGGGGGGGGGGGGCACGCACAATTATTGGGGGCACACCTTATGTATTTCTTTGTTTTTCCAAAAAAATCCCCTTATATTATATTTCCTTCTTTTTGTCTTCAAATTATTGGGGGTCATGTGCCCCCCCCCCCCCCCCCCTCCTTATGCCCCCGTCGCTACGCCACTGATATCAGTACTACATGACGATTTACAAATATCAAGGGGGAACTCAGGTTACTAACATGCGTGTTTAGATTCAGATATGTAAAACGTTTTAGATAGTGTTCAGATTAAGACGTATTTTGGAACGTTCCGGATAGTGTTCAGATTAAGAAATATTTTAGAACGTTCCAGAATAGTGTACAGATACAGACATTTAAAGCGTTTGGGATAGTGATCAGATTCAGACATATTTTGGACCGTTCCAGATAGTGTTCAGATTAAGACATATTTTGGACGTTCCAGATAGTGTTCAGATTAAGACATATTTTGGACCGTTCCAGATAGTGTTCAGATTAAGATATATTTTTGAACTTTCCAGATAGTGTTCAGATACAGACATTTCCAAGCGTTTGGGATAGTGATCAGATTCAGACATATTTTGAACGTTTCAGATAGTGTTCAGATTCATACATATTTTAAAACATTTCAGAAAGTGTTCAGATTCAGACATTTGAAACGTTTTATAAAGTGTTCAGATCCAGAAATGTAAAACATTTTCAGAGACAGACATTTCAAACGTCTTCATGGTTTGAGACAGTTGATATGCCAAGAGTCGTAGACCACTGACGGCTGTGACACCTCAGGGACAACTCTATTTATACCGCTGTCGGTACGGGCTGTTTTAGGGTCACTGAATCGATAGCAAGTATCCTAAGTGTAGATCTGCAGAATTTTTGGCTGCATTTTTGTGTTTTTTTCTGATGGAAAAAACCCACAACATTTAGCACAATCAATACCAGACATCAACATCGTTTTAGCGTAATGACATTCCCCGTGTTCACACACAAAATGTTCAGCCCTTAATCATGACTAAAGAATCAGCAGCTGACTATGGAATCAGCTTCCCATTAAAAATTCGTGTGTCTGAACGCTTACTAACGAAACGACGTATCGCTAGAGATGACTAGCGATACGCTGGTTTTATCCCCGTTTCGTACGAGAGCTGACTATAGAATCACGCCGAATTTGTGTGTGAACAAGGATTTCTCGCTTAATCATGTTTAGCGATACGACTCGTAACTAACTGGGCGTGGCTTAACTCGAACGTTCGCGCACACAGGGCCCTAGGGGGGCCCTAGGGAGACCTGGTGTTCGATGCATCTGAAAGCCACCTGGAAAACAGCTGGTGTCCGATATGCTCTGTGTGTGTGTGAACGTTGACCAGGTTTGATTTAATCATCACTAAAGAAACGTCGTATCGCTAGTGATGATTCTATAGAGATGATTAAGGGATGAAATTTGTTGTGTGTGAACACGGGGATTCTGACATGAGATGGAGTTTCTGGAACATATTAGTTCGGTTGCGATTGTGCCGTAATGACCCTTGAATGATGGGTATGTTGTAACTACCTGGGAAGCGTACACAAACACAATGTCATTCGGCATTAACTCTACAGAAATGTAACATCCCAAGACAAATGGTAGACTGTACATTATTTCATGAAGATTTCATTTCAACCTAAACGGGCATTTAAGATGATTCTTTTAAACAAGACATTTTTTCGGGGTTTCAACATCCACACAAAACTTGCTGTGTAATTACTGGTGTGGGCGGTGTGACGAGACACACACACACATGCATTATGCATTAATACAGATTGGATTGCGTGGTTTTATTGATGTGCTATGTCTGTGAATCGATCACGTCTACATGGTCTAAGAACATTCATTCCATAATTACCTTTAGCAGGTTCCAAGCAAGACATCACTAACTTTTTCAGGGATTTTAAAGTTCAACCGAGCTTACTGGTGTGGGCGGGGTGAGGAACGCACATACACAGATAGTTCATTAATGAAGATTCAAATATGGGTTTGATTTATAATGTTCTGGCTAGGGATCGATCGTGACATACAAAATTAAACCCACAACTAAGTTTACGGACTTCGGAGCAAATTTTGCAACCTAGTTGGATCGTCAGGTTTATGACATCCGAAAAGCGACCCAGTTGTGTGGGAGGGTAACAGGACATACACATACACATACATATTTTACATTCGTGACGTTAAAATTATGGCAATGTATGGGAATCATTGGTGTGTTATGGCTATAGATTAATCATGACGAAGAAAACTCGAACCACAACGACATTAAACTTGCCAGATTGTTGATAGCCAGAACAACTCAGTGGTGGAGGCCTGGCGAGGGGAAAGTATGTCGTTCATGACATTATTTCAAGGTGGTAATATCCACAGACCACTGAAAGAGGAACGTTCGTTTATAAATTATATGACACTTTGATCATGTCGATTGAGATTAAAGGACCACCACGCAAAGAAAAACACAGGATTATATGTTTGGTACTAGTGTTTGATATTAAACAGATGTCAACACTTTGCAAATGGTTGTGTAATTCATAAGCAATACAATTAATCATGAATAAAATGCTATCGTATGCGCCAAACGTCTGCGAGTGCGCCAATTCAATACAATCGTTCGTTAGGTGACGATATAACCACGTTAAACGCGTACGCCTTAAACATAATCTTCTGCTGCAGACGTATGAACACAGATACTTTAGTACGGTGATAAGTTTTCCAATTAAATACTTTGTCTGGAAACGTATCTGTCTGAACTTGTTGGTCGAATGGACTACTAAAACTATTACCTTTTTATTTATAAGAATATTATGGTGTTGTTCCCTTTAAAGATAAGATATGATATGGATGTTTTCTGACCATTGATTGCAACGGAGTTTAATCTACCCACCTGCCCACAGCTGCAGTTTAATAGCAGGTTCAGCCCTAGATCGAACAATCGGTCTCTGATTCAACCTATGGATTCAACCGTTGATCCATTGGAACTGCGTCTGACTCCATTGATCACCCGCGCTCTACTCGTGGAAGGAAAGGGTCATATTTATGAAATAAAATCCTATTTAGAAGTGAGTTTGATTTTTGTTTTACAAGTTTAGATCTGCAATACATCGTGAACATTTGATAGTGTTGACATCTCAAGACTACTGGCAGGTGCGTTTGAGTGTCTTCAGAGATGCTGAGATTAAAGACTGAATGGTCGCGGTGTTATCGATGACTCTCTTACTATCATTGATTTGCACAAAGAAAAAACACCCCTGCTCTAATCGTGGATGAAAAAGGCTCATGTTTATCAAAGAAATTCTTGTTCAGACAGGTTTATTTCTGACTAGTTGAAATGAGCTGTAAGCAGGTGCGGTTCGGGTGTCAGGGTTGCTGAGAGAAAGACTCGCGGTTGTATCGATGTTCCTCTTTACTTCCATTGATTGACAAGAAAGAAACACCAGACATACATTAAGACATACACCCAATGTAGCCTTTTCAGGATGTTGTCTTCTGTAGACTACTACTGGCAGGACTAGTGTGGGCCACGTAACTACCTCGGGAACGGTGATGGTCGTGGTTTCATCAGTGAGGTGAGAAGACTCCCACCTTTCTGGTTTTATTTTGCACAGATTGCTCTTCAAATTGGGCAAGACTGCTCAGCCTGACGCTTCGCACGTTCGGAGCATGACATTAAAACAGTTTCACGCAGTTGAAATCTCAAGACTACTTGCCAGTGAGGGTGGCCGTGGGGTTACTGCAGCGCTCATGCTCAATGATGAAATATCACGCAATTAACGATGAGCTTTTACCTTCATCGATTGAAAAAGAACAAAAATACGGACGTTCAGAACAGGGTTTGACAGTCTTTTCAGGGGGATGCCATGCCCAGACTACTAACAGGTGTGGCCGGGGTTACAGGAACGCTCAAATAAAGGTTGTACCTTAATGACGACTGAATGATCGGGTTTATCGATGTGCTCTGGCTACCGACCGTCGGAATACGGATCGTTCTGATTTCGCCATGCACCGCGGTCAGCAAGTCCAGAATGTTCAGTCTGCGCGCGAACTTCTCCAGCATATCGAAAAGCACGTTGACGTACAGCGTGTAGACGTCCCGTAGCGACTCGCACAGCGCTGCAGGCGGTACCATAGCAACGGTCAGAAGGAAGTCGTCCTCGTCTGGGATGAGGTTCGCGCGGGAATCGTTTCCCGCGGGAACCGACTTCGATCGATTACCGTCCTTCTTCTCTACCCTTGGTGTCACGCTGCCTTCCGAAGACCCAGCACGATCAGACGAGTGGTGCTGGCGTGGTGAGGTACTCGGATGCTTGTCCAGAATCTGCAGGAAGAACAGTTTGGGCTTGTCCGCCAGGGTCGGGCAGTTGTCCCGCGAGAAGATCTCCATGAGTTGCTTGACGTCGACGGCAATCCCGTCCGGTCCGTAGACCTTGCCATCGGCGCCGTAGGAGAGCACGCACACCATCAGGCAGTCGAAGTAGGAGTGGTCTTCGAGGCTGAGGAAGCGGAGAGCGGAGATGATGTCGAGCGACATCAGGCCCCTCATCATGCGGACGTTGAAGCCAAGCTTCAGGAGAACCGAGCGCAGTATATCTGCAAGCAAGAGAATTACAGAAGCAAAACGATAGTAATGGCAATGATAATAATGTTACTTATGATTATAGTACTACAACTAATATTATAACATTGATATATTTATACTTATAGTTAAAATTAAGGATGTGTCATTTATTAAACACTTCTATTTTTGGTAGAACAAATTACTACAAACTATAATCTATTTCAAATTCAGAAGATTAGTTTGAGTGTTAAAATCACTTTTAGAAATACAGGCATAAATAAACCAGTAAAAAAAGTACATATCATTATGACACTTTCAGAGTTAAACACGACCAATAATCAATGATAGTTTGATCCGTTGATCGGCCTGTGGATGTTTCCATATATTCTAGAAGCGAAAACAAACATCCATCAAGATTGTGTTGTTGTGGCTTTTGAGTAACAACTAAGATCGTGGTTGTTTTGTTATTTCGTTAAGTTCCCAAAGTAATCGGCGTGTCGTGGTCTAAACCACACTGAAAAAAACGCAATCATGGTGGTTTCAGCTTGTTATTATTGCTTCTACTTACTTTGATTGGAAAATGTAGAGATATCGTTTTTCAGCGCACATTAACTTGAGTGAGTTGCCTTATTAGATATAATCTAGAGACATTATATGTAATTAATCAATTCGGAGCGAGTTTTGCGGGCAAAAAAAAACTGTCTCGTCGATTCCATTTTCAAGTTCAAGTTTCTATTTCATTTTTTGTCTTCAAAACTGAAAAATAAAATGTTGTTTTAAATTCTCGCACATTATCGGGGGAAAACTTAATCGCTTTCCTAAACATATTTCCCTTTTCCAATTCTGGCGCATATTGCCCCCCCCCCCCCTCCTCCCCACCCAAACCTATTCATATCTGAGATAGATAAAGGCATCTATGGCGCCATTTTAATTTTGACTATGGCTAATGCTTATGATGCGGTTGGCTAATCACTTACCATAACCATATACCATGTTGATAAACAGATAACCCTTATACAAAAGCTAATCATATATATATCCCTAACATTAAAGGGATCTAGTAACATTGTCCAAATACTCACAACTTACTTGGAACTAGATGGGTTCTCTCATACCTTGTGGTATTCGTATTAACAATATAAGCATGGGACATGTTCCGGTTTTCCGAATTTCCTTTTCGTTACAAAGATATTTATGAAGTGTTCAGATATTTAACTATCCACTGGATAGTCGTAACCGTGTACAAATTCAGAGCAATAAGTTAATGAATATTACTTTGCATTTTTGCTCAGTACTCGGTCATATAACATCCATTTAAAAACGACAATTTCACATATTATTTAGTGGATATTTGAGATCACAACAATACTATACACATTGTATCAACCATTCATCACTTTTTTTACATTTCAACAAAGTTACTAGATACCTTTAAATTACACAAATTGTATAACAATTGTCACAGAAGCAAAAAATATCTCTCTCTCTCTCGGCTCCTAAGATAATACAGAATGTACGTATCAATATGTCCCGTACTAGATTTTGCAGTTCCCATAGGACCCACTAGATTTTGGTAGACAATGGGTTAAATGCTGTATCCATAGAAGCCAGTATAATCTCTTGGCCTTTGTACGCATCATATTAATCTTGCTATAAAGGAAATGGTTTGTTTGTGGATAATCTTGTCCTCAATGTCCTAGTTCTAAAATGACCACAAAGTAATCAACACTATCAATTACACCTACAAAAGGAGAATACACACGAAATGAAGAACTTAAGAACGAGTGCGAATAATGATTGCTTTGAAAAAAATACCACGATATCTGCCAGGAGGCCACTGCGGTAAGAAAGTGTATTATTTTATTTTATTTTATTTTATTTTATTTTATTTCATTAGGGGGCGGGGGGACATGAGGATACGTCAACTGGAAAGATTTCAGAATAGAACAAAGATGAAAGCGATTTTGCTATTCAGTATTCAATACTATCGGAGCTAGTGTTACCTGAGGAAGAAGCCGAAGAGCTCGAGTCGTATCCATAACTTCCGGTGGTCATCTCCTCACCTCGCGCAAGTCCTCCTAACTGGAGAGATTGTCTATGACAACAGCCACACCCCCTGGGGCGAGTCCTCATGCGGTAGCAAGGTATGTCACTACCCCCGTCATGTTGGGACTTGAAGTAGACATTGTTCATGCCTTCAGCGCGCCGGTTCACTTGCTGCTGGTACTCGCGCAGGGAGCGAACACCCTTGGTGACGGCGCCGTTTAGCGGTTCAATCAGAGGACATCCCTTGCAGTTCAGAATGCGGAGCCTCTTCAGACGGGTTGAGAAGTAAGCCGGGAGCGATTTGAGAGGGTTGTTCACAAGCTGCAGTTCTTCTAGTTTTGGCAGATCGCTTATGGACTGCGGTAGCCACTCCAATTGGTTCTCATTGACGTGCAGGACCTTCAGACCCTGTAGTACTGAGATCTGGACGGGAAGGTTGGTGAGGCGGTTGCCGTCCATGACCAACCTCTCCAGTTTACAGAGGGCGCTGTCGCACAGTCCCAGAGGGAATTCCCAGAATGAGTTGTCCGAGAGATCGAGCCAGCGCAGCTTCGTCAGCTTGCAGATGTCCCGAGGGATGACCTTGAGGGTGTTGC
>JBAMJV010002712.1:0-42500 GCA_037951105.1 Echinarachnius parma
GGTCTTTCGAATATTCATTTCGTTAAATAAATATTTACGATTAAAGGGGTAGGTCAGTTCTGTTATAGATCTGTCATTATTCGTGACGGGCTGGCAGGACTACAGAGCGCCTGAGATAAATCCGGCTCAACCCAGCAACCCGGTCGCCCAGCATTGTAACGCTGCTGGCCATAGCATCGCCGACTTCGAAGTATCGGGACTGGTGGCCTGTGTCAGGACGGATGACGAGAAGAAAAATGAAAGAGGAGAACAAGATTTTCCGCCTTTGGTGACTGAACGGCACATGCCATTCGTTTCCGATAAATTAATTTCCCCCTCTTCCCCTCTCTCTCTCTCTTCTCAAGATAGATGGCAGCCATTTTCCAAGATGACCGCAAAAACGCTACTTTTGTATGAATAATAACTGAGTGTCGATTAAAATGTTTCTTCAGATGTTTCTTAATGCTGAAAACAATTGAATACTTCTACTTCGACTTGGGTACTCGACAGGGTCCATCAGTCAGGACGTAGAGTCGAGGGGCACCGGTGAGGTGTCCCATTAATTGCCGATTGAGGCAACTGCTCCCGCAAAGGCTCCTAGTGATGTAGAAGCCAAGATAGTATTGGGGAGCGCATTCCATGCTGTGACAGTTCGTGGGAAGTAGGAGTTCTGGTAAAGCTGAGTTCGAGTAGGTATATGCTTGAGCTTATTTGGGACTCATATGATGGTGAAAATCCAACATGGCCGCCATTGTCTAAGATGGCCGTCAAAAGGCTACCTTTTGATATACACATTTATTTAATTGCCGATTTAGATTATCTTTGTGTCGTTGTATAATTACTTGGTATGCTTAAAACGATGGTGATACATGCGGGCCCGAATAATAGCTATAACCCCATACGGCCAACATTTCCCAAAATGGTCGCCAAAAAGCAAAAGGCTACTTTGTGATATACAAATTGACTTGGTTGGTCGATTTGAATAATTTTGGTGTCGTTTTGTTTGTTTCTCGATATCCTTAAAACGATTGTGCTACACACGGTCCTATACAGTGGCGTAGCTAAGGGCTATATAGGGGTACCCAATATTTATGTACTAAAATCATAAGATGTGTTTTTTTCATTTTTTCTTCTAATTTATTTATTCATTTAATTTCTTAACCTTGAAATATTAATAGCTAGCACCCGTATATTGCATTTCCTCCCCACCCCCCCCCCCCCCTAAAATCCACCCTAAGTGTATATTTTTAAGAGAATAGTATGATTGTAATCATTGAGAATGCATTGAGTTTTCACGTTCAGTATGCATTGTATACCTCATCTATTCACATCCTTATATTAAACCCCCTTCCGACCCCCCCCCCCCCCCCCCATTCCCACCCCGACTCCCTCAGTTCGCATATGGATTGACACTGGCTACACTATGGACCTTTCGATAATGTATACTAAAAACTGTTATTTTGTTTGCAGCTCCCTAATCATCAATTTTAGGTCATAGGGGTATACAATTACAGTATCACACATTTATTTGGTCGGCCAAATTTCCGAGGCCGAGACCACTTGGTGAGAAATGTGTAAACGGGGGGGGGGGGGGGGGGGTGTCCGTATAACATTTTCGGGACTAAGATTTCCGAGTCCAAGACCAAGACCATTGGTTGAGAGTTGTCTTGGGGGGAGGGGGGGGGGTCAAAACCGGCCCGGCGTGGGGGGGGGGGGGGGGGGGGTCCATGTTTTAGAGACAAACTGGGATCCATAGATGATAGCTGGGTGACCAGTGTCTGTGTCAATCTATGTCAATCTAAAACATTACAGAGAACAAAAAACAGACACAACCCTTAAAATGTCCTTGTATTGGTATACATCATAAACATGACCATTGTGTTGTCAGTCTCAAGCTATGAGCCTACTGGGGGTAAATAAGAATGGAGGTGGAGATGGTGCATGAATATTGCCCACCAAGAATTGGAGGCAATAACTCATTCAATGACAATTTTACTCATAGCGTGTTGAATTAAAATTTGTTTATTGTTTGATTTTATTCTGATATACACAGTTCCAAGGCATATCCAACATTTATCCCATAAACGTTGATAAAGGGAACGGGTGCACAGGAGAGCAAAGAGAGCTTTGGAAGGCAGGGTATCACTATGTTCAAGGATACAGATGATTGTTTCGGTATGTGTGTAGCAAAATATTTGTCAACATATAGGGGGGGAATTGATAAGGACTCCTACCGCATTTATAATGACTCAAATCGGGGGTTAAAATCGGATTACAATGTTGTGTAAAGGTTTGGAAAACAGAGCTTGCGCCTGACTGCAGGTTGGAAACAAACACAAACATATACAAAAAAACACACATAGGCAAACATACAGTTTATTGAAGTCCAATACATTTCACAACAGATCATTCAATTGTACACAATAACTACACTGCACAACATACTAGTCCTGCCATCACACTTTAGAGGGTAGTTCAGTTTTAGTATAGAGGGCGCTGTACGAACAAATTTGTGTGTGAGATTATGAAAATTATGAAAAATTATGAGAAACAAATAAAGCAGAGATACATAATAGAAATATTGAATGGAGACTTTTTCGTACAGTAAGAAATCATGTTAATAATTTACGTACAATGCTAACAAAAAATCGACGAAATCCACGGCAATTATGGACTTTTGTAAAACCTCATGTTCAAATAAAAAATCATCAGCAAGCATGATTAAAGGATTAAAAGTGAATGGAAATGTCTTAGTTGATATGCAGGAAATTGTTAATGAATTTAATGATAACTTTATTTTAATTGGTTCAAATGTGTGTAATGGCAACCCTCCTTTAAATCGCAGGAATGTGACTGATTTTATTGTTCAGATGCCACATAGATTTGATTTTGATGAAATTTGTGATGATTTTGTATTGAAAGCATTGAACAAATTAAAAATCACTAAATCAACAGGACTTGATACGATAAGTGCCAAATGTATGAAAATGGTTTAAACCAATGGTTTTATTATAGAGCGCCCTATTGTGTTTTAATTGATCTTCTTGAATGATAACATACTTTGTACTTAGTCGATTGTGATTTTCTATAACTTTTGAGCATAGTGGGGTAATAATTATTAGTTTGTAATGTTATTGAGCAGGATTTGGTTACTAAAGCTCAGCTATACCAAATTAACGCATTCGATAACAATCAATGATATTGCAAATAAGCATTTCCCGCCCTGCACACATCAATCAGAAGCGGCTATAAGCGGTGAGCCAATCAACACAGCCTAAGAGAGTGTATGCCACGCCCAGCCGTGCCGTGACGGCGTGGGTAGCTCTGTACATCGTACATTATTGTATTCGTATTAATACGGCTCGTGATTCTTCGTTGTTACTATTCGATTGCCTTCCATCATTGATAGCACTAGATTGCCTTTACTGCTGATATGGACCAATACAACGGGAGCTGAAATGTAAGTAGGTTATATCTGTAAATATGTTTCACTGTTTTTCTCTCATAGTTTTTTTGGGAGCTGATATTTAACAGGACATTATTTAATAGTCAGTTGTTCAGTTATTTTATATATATTTACTCCTGTTTTTATTTTCTCTTGTTAGTGGGCATTAGTTTTGATCCAAGTCAATATAAAGGTTGTTGCATAATTTGTGAGCAACATGCGTAACAATTGCACGAAGAGCTATTTTGTCTCCTGGTCTTCTGGTTCTGAGCCATCCTCATCTGCCTTCATTGGGTCCACACCACGCTCCTGGTCTTCAAGTGCTGAGCCCTACTCATCAGTCTTCATGGGGTCCACACAACGCTCCTGGGTTGCAGGTGCTAAGCCCTCCTCATCTGCCATCGTGGGGTCCACACCACGCTCCTAGTCTTCATGTGCTGAGCCCTCCTCATCAGTCTACAGTGGGTCCACACCACGCTCCTGGTGTGCAGGTGCTGAGCCCTCCTTAACAGCTTACATGGGGTCCACACCACGCTCCTAGTCTACAGGTGCTGAACCCTCCTCATCAGCCTTCTGTAGGTCCACACCACGCTCCTGGTCCTAAGGTGCTGAACCCTCCTTATCTGCCTACATGGGGTCCACACCACGCTCCTAGTCTTCATGTGCTGATCCCTCCTCATCAGTCTTCAGTGGTTCCACACCACGCTCCTGGTATGCAGGTGCTGAGCCCTCCTTAACAGCCTACATGGGGTCCACACCACGCTCCTAGTCTACAGGTGCTGAACCCTCCTCATCAGTCTTCTGTGGATCCACACCACGCTCCTGGTCCTAAGGTGCTGAACCCTCCTTATCAGCCTACATGGGGTCCACACCACGCTCCTGGTTTTCAAGTGATGAGCCCTCCTCTTCAGCCTTCATAGGGTCCACACCACGCTCCTGGTCTTCAGGTGCCGAGCCATCCTCATCTGCCTTCATGGGGTCCACACCACACCCCTGGTATTCAAGTGATGGCCCTCCTCATCATCCTTCATGGGGTCCACACCACGCTCATAGTCTTCATGTGCTGAGACCTCCTCATCAGCCTTCAGTGGGTCCACATCACGCTCCTGGTCTACAGGTGCTGAACCCTCCTCATCAGCCTTCAGTGGGTCCACACCACGCTCCTGGTCTTCAGGTGCTGAACCCTCCTTATCAGCCTATACATGGGGTCCACGCCACGCTCCTGGTCTTCAGGTGTTGAGCCCTCCTCATCAGCATTCAGAGGGTCCACACCACGCTCCTGGTCTTCAGGTGCTGAGCCCTCTTCATCAGCCTTCAGTGGGTCCACACCACGCTCCTGGTCTTCAGGTGCCGAGCCCTCCTAATCAGCTTTCAGGGGGTCCACACCACGCTTCTGGTCTTCAGGTGCTGAGCCCTCCTCATCAGCCTTTATGGGGTCTACATCTGGCTCCTGGTATTCAGGTGCTGATCCCTCCTCAGGTGCAGAGTCCACCTACAAGCGAAAAGAGCCACTCAGATGCGTATGAGGAAATTGACGATACTTCACATGCACAGCGGATGTATTACACCGCCGATCCGCTTGATAACTTGAACCAAACTGATTATGTTTCCCGCTACCAGCGACTTCAAGTTCTAGTTTGAATTAAAATTTAAACAAATAGGAATCCGAGAACAAAAAAGACTCGCCGTGGTAAAAAGACTGATATGATAGAAGAAATTGTGGAATATAATGAACATGAAATAGAAAGACTTTTGTTTAAAGGAAGAAGACTCAAAATATCACATCTTAATATTTGTAGTCTTCTGGACAAAATATATTATTTAAGGGAATTATTAGAACATTGCCCAATTAATATATATTCTCTATCACAAAATCATTTAGATGAAACGGTATCTGACTTTGAACTGTATATAGAAGGATACACTTTCGAGAGAAGAGACAGAAACCGAAGAGGAGGAGGTGTAGCTGTCTATATTAGTGACCAATTAATGTACAATAGAAAGAATGAATATGAACATTGTGATATAGAAACATTGTGGATTGAGATTAAATTGCCAAATACTAAAGGCATTTTAGTTTGAACACATTATCAACCGCCAGGATCAAATGTAGACTCTCAAAATAATATTCACGAGTCAATTTTTAAAGTTATGTAAAATAATTTAGAAACTATTGTTCTTGGTGACTTATAATATGCACTGTAAAGGTGACTCTAAGTTTATTGATAATCTTTGTCGTGAACAAAATATGAAACAAACTATAACGGTTTCCACTAGAATTACTGAAACGAGCCGAACTTTGATTGATATAATTCTTACAAATTCTCCACGAAATGTGAGTCAAAGTGATGTTATTTCTCTTGGTATAAGTGATCATAATTTGGTGTATATTGTTCGTAAATTATATAGACATAAGGTATAACCTAGGATGGTAACATATAGATCTTTTAAACAATTTGATGCTGAATCCTTCTTAAAGAAAATAGGTGAATTTGTCTGACCACAGGGTTTAGATGAAAAAGAAATAACATTTGAATGGGATACTTGGAAAATAGTTTTTTAGAAGTTTGTAATAAATATGCCCCTCTGATTACACACAGAGTAAAGGGTACAGAACCCGAACGGGCTACTAGTGAATATGTATCTCTCACTCCACAAAGAGAAAGGCTAACAAATAAAGCAGAGATACATAATATAAATATTGAATGGAGACTTGTTCGTACAGTAAAAAATCATGTTAATAATTTACGTACAATGCTAACAAAAAATCGACGAATCCACGGCAATTATGGACTTTTGTAAAACCTCATGTTCAAATAAAAAATCATCAGCAAGCATGATTAAAGGATTAAAAGTAAATGGAAATGTCTTAGTTGATATGCAGGAAATTGTTAATGAATTTAATGATTACTTTGTTTTAATTGGTTCAAATGTGTGTAATGGCAACCCTCCTTTAAATCGCAGGAATGTGACTGATTTTATTGTTCAGATGCCACATAGATTTGATTTTGATGAAATTTGTGATGATTTTGTATTGAAAGAATTGAAAAAATTGAAAATCACTAAATCAACAGGACTTGATACGATAAGTGCCAAATTATAGTTTTAAATACGTGGACCAGTTATTTATAAAGATGAATTTGTCTGACCACAGGGTTTAGATGAAAAAGAAATAACATTTGAATGGGATACTTGGAAAATAGTTTTTTAGAAGTTTGTAATAAATATGCCCCTCTGATTACACACAGAGTAAAGGGTACAGAACCCGAACGGGCTACTAGTGAATATGTATCTCTCACTCCACAAAGAGACAGGCTAACAAATAAAGCAGAGATACATAATATAAATATTGAATGGAGACTTGTTCGTACAGTAAAAAATCATGTTAATAATTTACGTACAATGCTAACAAAAAATCGACGAATCCACGGCAATTATGGACTTTTGTAAAACCTCATGTTCAAATAAAAAATCATCAGCAAGCATGATTAAAGGATTAAAAGTAAATGGAAATGTCTTAGTTGATATGCAGGAAATTGTTAATGAATTTAATGATTACTTTGTTTTAATTGGTTCAAATGTGTGTAATGGCAACCCTCCTTTAAATCGCAGGAATGTGACTGATTTTATTGTTCAGATGCCACATAGATTTGATTTTGATGAAATTTGTGATGATTTTGTATTGAAAGAATTGAAAAAATTGAAAATCACTAAATCAACAGGACCTGATACGATAAGTGCCAAATTATAGTTTTAAATACGTGGACCAGTTATTTATAAAGACCTGACTCGTTTATTTAACATGTCAATTCAGACTGGAAAATTTCCAAATGAGCGGAAGGAAGATAAAGTTGCTCCGTTATATAAAGGAGGCGATAGAGAGGAAACAAATAATTATAGACCCACCTCTGTGTTACCAGTTATAATGAAAATTATGGAAAGAGTTGTACATGACCAATTACATGCTTATTTTATTGATAATGATAAGTTTACCCATTAACAATCTGGATTTAGGAAGGGGCATAGCTCAGACACAGTATTAACATTTTCGACTGACTATGTATACAGAAAAATGGACCAAGGTCAATTCACTGGCGCAATCTTCTTAGACTTGCGTAAAGCTTTTGATTCTGTCAATCATCAGATTTTGTTGGGAAAATTACATATATTCAGGGTCATGAACTGGCCTGGTTTAAAGATTATTTATATGGACGCAGACTAAAAACGGTGGTTGGTAAGAACGAATCAAACTGGGGGAAATTACTACAGGAGTACCACAGGGATCTACATTGGGACCACTTCTATTTACTATTATGGTAAGGTTGTAACTAAATGTGAAATTATGTTATACGCAGATGATGCTGTAATATATTTTAGTAGTAAACACCAAGATGAAATAGAGAGGGTTATGAATCAAGAACTGAAAAGTGTTCAAGAATGGGTACAAATAAATAAGCTTGCTTTAAATCCTATTAAAACTGAATTCATGTTATTTGGATCCACAAACAAATTATAAAAAAATACAGAAAAGAGCCACTCAGATGCGTATGAGGAAATTGACGATACTTCACATGCACAGCGGATATATTACACCGCCGATCCGCTTGATAACTTGAACCAAACTGATTATATTTCCCGCTACCAGCGACTTCAAGTTCTAGTCTGAATTAAAATTTAAACAAATAGGAATCCGAGAACAAAAAAGACTCGCCGTGGTAAAAAGACTGATATGATAGAAGAAATTGTGGAATATAATGAACATGAAATAGAAAGACTTTTGTTTAAAGGAAGAAGACTCAAAATATCACATCTTAATATTTGTAGTCTTCTGGCCAAAATATATTATTTAAGGGAATTATTAGAACATTGCCCAATTAATATATATTCTCTATCAGAAAATCATTTAGATGAAACGGTATCTGACTTTGAATTGTATATAGAATGATACACTTTCGAGAGAAGAGACAGAAACCGAAGAGGAGGAGGTGTAGCTGTCTACATTAGTGACCAATTAATGTACAATAGAAAGTTTGAATATGAACATTGTGATATAGAAACATTGTGGATTGAGATTAAATTGCCAAATACTAAAGGCATTTTAGTTTGAACATATTATCAACCGCCAGGATCAAATGTAGACTCTCAAAATAATATTCATGAGTCAATTTTTAAAGTTATGTAAAATAATTTAGAAACTATTGTTCTTGGTGACTTATAATATGCACTGTAAAGGTGACTCTAAGTTTATTGATAATCTTTGTCGTGAACAAAATATGAAACAAACTATAACGGTTTCCACTAGAATTATTGAAACGAGCCGAACTTTGATTGATATAATTCTTACAAATTCTCCACGAAATGTGAGTCAAAGTGATGTTATTTCTCTTGGTATAAGTGATCATAATTTGGTGTATATTGTTCGTAAATTATATAGACATAAGGTATAACCTAGGATGGTAACATATAGATCTTTTAAACAATTTGATGCTGAATCCTTCTTAAAGAAAATAGGTGAATTTGTCTGACCACAGGGTTTAGATGAAAAAGAAATAACATTTGAATGGGATACTTGGAAAATAGTTTTTTAGAAGTTTGTAATAAATATGCCCCTCTGATTACACACAGAGTAAAGGGTACAGAACCCGAACGGGCTATTAGTGAATATGTATCTCTCACTCCACAAAGAGACAGGCTAACAAATAAAGCAGAGATACATAATATAAATATTGAATGGAGACGTGTTCGTACAGTAAGAAATCATGTTAATAATTTACGTACAATGCTCTAACAAAAAATCGACGAAATCCACGGCAATTATGGACTTTTGTAAAACCTCATGTTCAAATAAAAATCATCAGCAAGCATGATTAAAGGATTAAAAGTGAATGGAAATGTCTTAGTTGATATGCAGGAAATTGTTAATGAATTTAATGATTACTTTGTTTTAATTGGTTCAAATGTGTGTAATGGCAACCCTCCTTTAAATCGCAGGAATGTGACTGATTTTATTGTTCAGATGCCACATAGATTTGATTTTGATGAAATTTGTGATGATTTTGTATTGAAAGAATTGAAAAAATTGAAAATCACTAAATCAACAGGACTTGATACGATAAGTGCCAAATTATAGTTTTAAATACGTGGACCAGTTATTTATAAAGACCTGACTCGTTTATTTAACATGTCAATTCAGACTGGAAAATTTCCAAATGAGCGGAAGGAAGATAAAGTTGCTCCGTTATATAAAGGAGGCGATAGAGAGGAAACAAATAATGATAGACCCACCTCTGTGTTACCAGTTATAGTGAACATTATGGAAAGAGTTGTACATGACCAATTACATGCTTATTTTATTGATAATGATAAGTTTACCCATTAACAATCTGGATTTAGGAAGGGGCATAGCTCAGACACAGTATTAACATTTTTGACTGACTATGTATACAGAAAAATGGACCAAGTTCAATTCACTGGCGCAATCTTCTTAGACTTGCGTAAAGCTTTTGATTCTGTCAATCATCAGATTTTGTTGGGAAAATTACATATATTCAGGGTCATGAACTGGCCTGGTTTAAAGATTATTTATATGGACGCAGACTAAAAACGGTGGTTGGTAAGAACGAATCAAACTGGGGGGAAATTACTACAGGAGTACCACAGGGATCTATATTGGGACCACTTCTATTTATTATTATGGTAAGGTTGTAACTAAATGTGAAATTATGTTATACGCAGATGATGCTGTAATATATTTTAGTAGTAAACACCAAGATGAAATAGAGAGGGTTATGAATCAAGAACTGAAAAGTGTTCAAGAATGGGTACAAATAAATAAGCTTGCTTTAAATCCTATTAAAACTGAATTCACGTTATTTGGATCCACAAACAAATTATAAAAAATACAGAAAAGAGCCACTCAGATGCGTATGAGGAAATTGACGATACTTCACATGCACAGCGGATATATTACACCGCCGATCCGCTTGATAACTTGAACCAAACTGATTATGTTTCCCGCTACCAGCGACTTCAAGTTCTAGTCTGAATTAAAATTTAAACAAATAGGAATCCGAGAACAAAAAAGACTCGCCGTGGTAAAAAGACTGATATGATAGAAGAAATTGTGGAATATAATGAACATGAAATAGAAAGACTTTTGTTTAAAGGAAGAAGACTCAAAATATCACATCTTAATATTTGTAGTCTTCTGGCCAAAATATATTATTTAAGGGAATTATTAGAACATTGCCCAATTAATATATATTCTCTATCAGAAAATCATTTAGATGAAACGGTATCTGACTTTGAATTGTATATAGAATGATACACTTTCGAGAGAAGAGACAGAAACCGAAGAGGAGGAGGTGTAGCTGTCTACATTAGTGACCAATTAATGTACAATAGAAAGAATGAATATGAACATTGTGATATAGAAACATTGTGGATTGAGATTAAATTGCCAAATACTAAAGGCATTTTAGTTTGAACATATTATCAACCGCCAGGATCAAATGTAGACTCTCAAAATAATATTCTTGAGTCAATTTTTAAAGTTATGTAAAATAATTTAGAAACTATTGTTCTTGGTGACTTATAATATGCACTGTAAAGGTGACTCTAAGTTTATTGATAATCTTTGTCGTGAACAAAATATGAAACAAACTATAACGGTTTCCACTAGAATTACTGAAACGAGCCGAACTTTGATTGATATAATTCTTACAAATTCTCCACGAAATGTGAGTCAAAGTGATGTTATTTCTCTTGGCATAAGTGATCATAATTTGGTGTATATTGTTCGTAAATTATATAGACATAAGGTATTACCTAGGATGGTAACATATAGATCTTTTAAACAATTTGATGCTGAATCCTTCTTAAAGAAAATAGGTGAATTTGTCTGACCACAGGGTTTAGATGAAAAAGAAATAACATTTGAATGGGATACTTGGAAAATAGTTTTTTAGAAGTTTGTAATAAATATGCCCCTCTGATTACACACAGAGTAAAGGGTACAGAACCCGAACGGGCTATTAGTGAATATGTATCTCTCACTCCACAAAGAGACAGGCTAACAAATAAAGCAGAGATACATAATATAAATATTGAATGGAGACGTGTTCGTACAGTAAGAAATCATGTTAATAATTTACGTACAATGCTCTAACAAAAAATCGACGAAATCCACGGCAATTATGGACTTTTGTAAAACCTCATGTTCAAATAAAAAATCATCAGCAAGCATGATTAAAGGATTAAAAGTGAATGGAAATGTCTTAGTTGATATGCAGGAAATTGTTAATGAATTTAATGATTACTTTGTTTTAATTGGTTCAAATGTGTGTAATGGCAACCCTCCTTTAAATCGCAGGAATGTGACTGATTTTATTGTTCAGATGCCACATAGATTTGATTTTGATGAAATTTGTGATGATTTTGTATTGAAAGAATTGAAAAAATTGAAAATCACTAAATCAACAGGACTTGATACGATAAGTGCCAAATTATAGTTTTAAATACGTGGACCAGTTATTTATAAAGACCTGACTCGTTTATTTAACATGTCAATTCAGACTGGAAAATTTCCAAATGAGCGGAAGGAAGATAAAGTTGCTCCGTTATATAAAGGAGGCGATAGAGAGGAAACAAATAATGATAGACCCACCTCTGTGTTACCAGTTATAGTGAACATTATGGAAAGAGTTGTACATGACCAATTACATGCTTATTTTATTGATAATGATAAGTTTACCCATTAACAATCTGGATTTAGGAAGGGGCATAGCTCAGACACAGTATTAACATTTTTGACTGACTATGTATACAGAAAAATGGACCAAGTTCAATTCACTGGCGCAATCTTCTTAGACTTGCGTAAAGCTTTTGATTCTGTCAATCATCAGATTTTGTTGGGAAAATTACATATATTCAGGGTCATGAACTGGCCTGGTTTAAAGATTATTTATATGGACGCAGACTAAAAACGGTGGTTGGTAAGAACGAATCAAACTGGGGGGAAATTACTACAGGAGTACCACAGGGATCTATATTGGGACCACTTCTATTTATTATTATGGTAAGGTTGTAACTAAATGTGAAATTATGTTATACGCAGATGATGCTGTAATATATTTTAGTAGTAAACACCAAGATGAAATAGAGAGGGTTATGAATCAAGAACTGAAAAGTGTTCAAGAATGGGTACAAATAAATAAGCTTGCTTTAAATCCTATTAAAACTGAATTCACGTTATTTGGATCCACAAACAAATTATAAAAAATACAGAAAAGAGCCACTCAGATGCGTATGAGGAAATTGACGATACTTCACATGCACAGCGGATATATTACACCGCCGATCCGCTTGATAACTTGAACCAAACTGATTATGTTTCCCGCTACCAGCGACTTCAAGTTCTAGTCTGAATTAAAATTTAAACAAATAGGAATCCGAGAACAAAAAAGACTCGCCGTGGTAAAAAGACTGATATGATAGAAGAAATTGTGGAATATAATGAACATGAAATAGAAAGACTTTTGTTTAAAGGAAGAAGACTCAAAATATCACATCTTAATATTTGTAGTCTTCTGGCCAAAATATATTATTTAAGGGAATTATTAGAACATTGCCCAATTAATATATATTCTCTATCAGAAAATCATTTAGATGAAACGGTATCTGACTTTGAATTGTATATAGAATGATACACTTTCGAGAGAAGAGACAGAAACCGAAGAGGAGGAGGTGTAGCTGTCTACATTAGTGACCAATTAATGTACAATAGAAAGAATGAATATGAACATTGTGATATAGAAACATTGTGGATTGAGATTAAATTGCCAAATACTAAAGGCATTTTAGTTTGAACATATTATCAACCGCCAGGATCAAATGTAGACTCTCAAAATAATATTCTTGAGTCAATTTTTAAAGTTATGTAAAATAATTTAGAAACTATTGTTCTTGGTGACTTATAATATGCACTGTAAAGGTGACTCTAAGTTTATTGATAATCTTTGTCGTGAACAAAATATGAAACAAACTATAACGGTTTCCACTAGAATTACTGAAACGAGCCGAACTTTGATTGATATAATTCTTACAAATTCTCCACGAAATGTGAGTCAAAGTGATGTTATTTCTCTTGGTATAAGTGATCATAATTTGGTGTATATTGTTCGTAAATTATATAGACATAAGGTATAACCTAGGATGGTAACATATAGATCTTTTAAACAATTTGATGCTGAATCCTTCTTAAAGAAAATAGGTGAATTTGTCTGACCACAGGGTTTAGATGAAAAAGAAATAACATTTGAATGGGATACTTGGAAAATAGTTTTTTAGAAGTTTGTAATAAATATGCCCCTCTGATTACACACAGAGTAAAGGGTACAGAACCCGAACGGGCTATTAGTGAATATGTATCTCTCACTCCACAAAGAGACAGGCTAACAAATAAAGCAGAGATACATAATATAAATATTGAATGGAGACTTGTTCGTACAGTAAGAAATCATGTTAATAATTTACGTACAATGCTAACAAAAAATCGACGAAATCCACGGCAATTATGGACTTTTGTAAAACCTCATGTTCAAATAAAAAATCATCAGCAAGCATGATTAAAGGATTAAAAGTGAATGGAAATGTCTTAGTTGATATGCAGGAAATTGTTAATGAATTTAATGATTACTTTGTTTTAATTGGTTCAAATGTGTGTAATGGCAACCCTCCTTTAAATCGCAGGAATGTGACTGACTTTATTGTTCAGATGCCACATAGATTTGATTTTGATGAAATTTGTGATGATTTTGTATTGAAAGAATTGAAAAAATTGAAAATCACTAAATCAACAGGACTTGATACGATAAGTGCCAAATTATAGTTTTACATACGTGTACCAGTTATTTATAAAGACCTGACTCGTTTATTTAACATGTCAATTCAGACTGGAAAATTTCCAAATGAGCGGAAGGAAGATAATATAAAGTTGCTCCGTTATATAAAGGAGGCGATAGAGAGGAAACAAATAATGATAGACCCACCTCTGTGTTACCAGTTATAGTGAACATTATGGAAAGAGTTGTACATGACCAATTACATGCTTATTTTATTGATAATGATAAGTTTACCCATTAACAATCTGGATTTAGGAAGGGGCATAGCTCAGACACAGTATTAACATTTTTGACTGACTATGTATACAGAAAAATGGACCAAGGTCAATTCACTGGCGCAATCTTCTTAGACTTGCGTAAAGCTTTTGATTCTGTCAATCATCAGATTTTGTTGGTAAAATTACATATATTCAGGGTCATGAACTGGCCTGGTTTAAAGATTATTTATATGGACGCAGACTAAAAACGGTGGTTGGTAAGAACGAATCAAACTGGGGGGAAATTACAGGAGTACCACAGGGATCTATATTGGGACCACTTCTATTTACTATTATGGTAAGGTTGTAACTAAATGTGAAATTATGTTATACGCAGATGATGCTGTAATATATTTAGTAGTAAACACCAAGATGAAATAGAGAGGGTTATGAATCAAGAACTGAAAAGTGTTTAATAATGGGTACAAATAAATAAACTTGCTTTAAATCCTATTAAAACTGAATTCATGTTATTTGGATCCACAAACAAATTATAAAAAATACAGGATCCTATACAAATTAAATTGGACGATCATCAAATTCTACAAGTGGATACTTTTAAATGTTTGGGCGTAAACTTAGATTCCACACTAAATTGGAAAGAACATGTGATAACACAAGCAAAAAAGTAGGAACAAGAATTGCCCTTCTTGGTCGCTTGAAAAGATATTTACTTGTTGAAGGATTAAAACTTCTTGCCAGTGCCCTGGTTTTACCCCTTTTTGAATACTGTAGTAATGCCTGGTCTAATTGTTCACACTGTACAAATGATATACTTATACGCCAACATAAAAGAATGGCAAGAATGGTTTTGGGTGTCGAGATGCGTACCCCAACAAAAGAAGTTTTAGATCGCTTACATTGGGTAAATTGGGCAAATTACACACACATTCCCATTGACTTTGCTGAGCGGGCAATACGATTTTGTTCACCCGTAGTTTTGTTGGCTTACTCAACCTCGAGGGCAATATCGTTTTAAAATTGCCCTGCTCAGATGTCTTGTATGGTTAATAATAATTTATATTTATATTGAATGATTTTAGTTAATTGGTCACAAGTATGTATAATTGTGTTGTGTATATTATGTTGTAGGGCCTCTGTGAAAAAACAGTGCTCTGATCACTGACAGAGCTACCCTACTAAAATAAAACGAAAACATACAAATAAATAAATAATAATGTACGAACTAATCATTGAAATCGATTTGAAGGGGCTATATAACCAACGACCGGTGCCAATGTCAATCGTCTTTCAGTTGACTTGCATATTTCGTTGTTATAAACTGTATGGCACGGAGTCGTTATTGGAGCGAGGCATACCTTGAAGACAAATCGAAATATATCCAGTCATACATCGGAATAACATAATGTTATATGAATGCATCTAACACAGATGGTGTGTTTGATAATTATGATCATGATGTCAAAAACTTGTATGACTTATCAAGGAGTGGTGTACTATAATAGTTCAGACTCGTTTATTACAGTAAATGATTGTTTTACTAATGACAATCAAACTTACTTATCGACGTAATGGCGGATATGATGAATGACAATATTTGAGCCCATGCATACAAGGATACATGATATCCTTGTGTCAAAGTATTACAAATATACCCTAAACATTATTGTCTTAGGATGAAATCTGAAAGATAATTGGACGAAGCACACTACCAAACACTTAACCTGTCAATAACTCGTCTCTTGAGAGCGAATAATTAGGAGAAGTCCAACAAACAATTGAAGTGTAATTACGATGCAAAGTTGTCTTCTTGTATATTTGTTTAATCATATGTGCAGGCATGTACTTCAGATATGTACAACATTAAACAATGTTACAGAAATATTCATCTGTAAGTGCGACTTCCTTGGTAAACTCCGTGTTGATAGTGTTTACTCTTACAACATGCATAAGCATGGTACGTAGTATGATGCAAATATCCTTCCCTGGGCAAGCAACTGCCAACTGACTGCGCGCTATAAAACAAACAACATAAACCTGGCCCACATTGAAACACATACGTTTGTACATATACAGCCTTGGAAATACTTTTTGGACCAGGCACTTTTTGCTGAATTTGTTCAGATTGTTTACACTAATTTGGCACTTTTATTACATGTTTAAGAGTTAGGTATGCCACAATATAATTTATGTCTCGATTTTGAAGAAAACATGAATTTCATAAATAATTGCGCTGATTTAAGACCAGTTGAAGATGGCCTCTATCATAGTATACTGCTTAAGCACAGGCAGTCAACAGGCAGCCAACATCCAAATATTACTTGCTTCTCCATCAGAGTTCAATGCCACTTGGTACCTCCCACCAAAAATCAAAGTGCTATTAAATCCATGTCACTCTAGGAACTGGTTTGACCTTGTTATTATATAATAATAACTTGGTTTCTTTTTTTATGTGAATGTTTTATTTTTAAAAAAGTATATATGTTTAAAACCCATGCATTTAATGTGCATGTAAAGACAGGACATAATCATTTCACTTTTTATACAAATTATTTATTTACATATAAATATTGTTTTAATTGCAGGTAGAACATATGGCCGATATCCCTAACACCAATTACTATACCTCTGATGGGGTACACCTTGGAATCGACCATGTTCAGACCTATTTGATTTTTTGAAATTCCGGCAATATTTTTTTTTTTCAGTATAATTATGTGTAATCTTTCGTGCGATATATAATTTGTGACCATTGCATTTAGATTGTTTTGCTACAGAAACAAACAAACTTGCTACGTTTGACTACTTAACAAATAATCTCTAAACTTCTTTTTTGTTTATATTAAAACTACAGGCTCTCTATATTACTTTCTTTCTAATTCTTATAGTTCGACCAAAATTATTTGGTGAATTGCAATCAGACTTGGAATATGTATCGATTGTATGGTGGCGATGGATGATCAAGCGCAAGATGTGGGTCCATTGTGACAATGTTAAGGCAATTCAATGAAAAAATAACTTGTCACCGGCATTAATATGCTAAAATACTTGTAACGAACTTGGAAAGCGCATACATGTGCGGTTATGCACATATCTCCGGATGTTCACGTTTTTGTTCAATGATGGCAATAGTAGTAAAGGGACTTAGTGACATGGTCCAAATCCTCAAAATCAAATTGAAATTCTAGCGGTTTCCTCATACCTTGTTGTATTCTTATTAACAAAAAAAACATGGGACGGGTATTGGTTTTTCAAATTTCCCTTTCATGAAAAAGATATTTACAATTGAAGTGCTCAGATGTCAAATTATCCAATGGATTCCTGAGAAGAAAAAAAGCTTGAAAAAGAACGAGGATTTGAGAAAAATGTAATAGAAAATCGGGTTGAATGTTCCTATAATCATGGATATTTGTTTCTAAACCGATTTTGTTCAAATAAAGTTTATTCTGTCAATACAATTGTATGTTCTTTAAAATTTGCAAGTCAGTTTTACATTATCTCACAAAAACTATCCCTTTAAATACGATACACTGTTTTTTGTTTGTTTCGCTCATAGCAATGTCGGGAGTTGACATGCTCAATGATATTTTTGTTATAGTTAGAACCTTATGTCGTGAGCTCAAAGCGTGAAGGTCACAAGAAAACTTGAATATCAAGAAGTGGCTCAAGTTTGTATACACGGTTCACATTCAAAGGGCGTCGCTTGGTTTTTGCCCCTGTTGATGAGGAATACAAGTCGAGTGTTATAACGCGGCGAAAGAGAAAATGAGAAGGGTATTTACTTGAATCATAACATTATCATATTTTCTCCCATTTTTAGAACTAAAATGCCTCTACTGCAAACAAGGTACACGACATCACAGTGACTAAAATGTAAGTTTGTTCAATCTTTAACACATGTATTTATTTGTCAGGAGTTGTCATTCTCTATATTCTTTGTTGACAGTTAACATTTTCGACAGAGCTCAAAGATCACACCGCCACTTGCATATTTAGAAGTGGCTCATTACTACTTTATTTCTAATGATTATATTTCGTTAAATATTTGACGTATTTCAATCAGACTTTGACATGAAAATCATCAAGGGCAAGATTTTGTATCAATATGACCACGTTTAAAAGGCAAATTATGATTGGGCTAATATTTCAACTTAATGCATAAGTAACTTGTAGCTGGCATTAATACGCTGACATATTTGCTGTGAACTTGGAAAGGGCTAACGCTTATGCACATCATTCCAATGTTGTTGTCTTTTTTTCCCCTAAAAACATTGGCAATACAATTGAGAAAATAGTATTTATTTATGTGGAACTTAATTGACTACAGGGCAATTCCAAGCAAACGCCTTGACGGTCAGAGGGTGTTTCTCACAATGAAAGTCCAAATAACTCATACAATCTAAATATAAAGAACCAACTTTTGATATGCATCTGTAACCACTATCCTACCAAGTATTTACAGTAGGAAAGAAAATCAAAATTCCCAATAAATTATGAATTATGGATATCAATATCTGCGGTAACGCCGTGAGGGCAAAAAGACATGGGTTTCTTACACGGTAAGAAACTAAGTAAACTCTGTAAACTACAGGAACATTTTGTAATTTTGTCACATTGATTCTTTGTACTAGACATCAAGCTAGAACATCCAAATAAAAATGTAGAAAAAATCCAATGCTCATAGTAAATATGATATCATAAATGTATGTGTGCATTGTAACGCCGTGACCTCTGAATTGTATATGTTATATATATCGGAGATATTAAAGAGATGAATAATATGATATAATTTTAATGCAGTGGTCTAGAATCAATAAAGAACTAGATGAATGGGTGATATAGCCAAAATGCTATTAAATGATCGTCCGCATGACACAAATTTGCAGCATAGCGCCCTCTATTGATCAAAACATATTTTAGGACATAACTGAAATTCTTATCTATTTCAGAAGTTAGTTCATGGAACCATCAAATATTAAAATCAAAATACATATTTAAATGTAACAATGAAATATGAGACCTTTGACATCTGACCTTTGACCTTGTTTCTCAAAATAACGTACACATGTTTAATTTTCTGTCTGCACAGTGCATATTTGCAAGTGATTTGTTTCATGTAACATGATTTCATTGTTAGTCAATGTTCGTGTTTGAATTGGTTATTATCCGAGTGACCTTTTACCTGTGCCCCAAACATTTTCAGAAACTTTTCTTTTACGTACAGTACTCTTTCTAACATTGATTCTGGAACTTAATTGTGAGAAGAAAAAAATATTTTGACCCATTGACCTTTGACCTCCCATGACCCCATTCCCTAATCAGGTCATATACTTCACTGGACGCATACCAGTATTACTATCTCAAACTATCTTGAGAATAATATATTTTTTGCATATTTATTAGCTATGTGACCTTTGACCTTTGACCTCATGGACCAAAATCATATCCAATAATCCGTACCTCTGAATACATGGATTGTACAAAGTTTGAACGAAATCCATCCAACGATTCTTGAGATAATGCAAAAAAGAGAACACTGATGTACAGATGCACATACAGACAGACGGATGTACAACCCCTACACATATATGACTCGGGTAACTTTGAGATGGAAACATTATCAACTGACCCTATTAATATAATTATAGCATGAGCAATGCCGGAGCATACCTAAACAAAATATTTTACATTATTTGATTATGTCTACTGTATTATGTCAATGGAGATCCAGGAGGTAGCGTCACGGCGTTACACAAAACGTAACGCCGTGACCAAATTGATATTGATTAGATTAATAAGTGGTAAAAGATAATGCTGCTATTCAGCATCCATATTATAGCCCTATGGGCTAATACACAGGAAACACATAATAATTTCATTCCCATTTATATTTTTCCAGAAATATTTAAAATATCTGTTTTTAGTGTAACGCCGTCACATATGAGACAGTCACTGAAGCGCAACGAAGAGCGAAAATGACGAAATTTATATTTATCTGAAAAATTGAAGCAATGATCCTATCAACACTGAAAGAAAATTTTATGAAAACTCCTTTTCGCAGTTAGGGTTCGTCAGTCCTGCAGCGGCGCACGAAACGTCGTGATCTTTTAGATCCCTTGTTGACCATACATTGCGAGACAAACGAATATCACTAGCGATATTATTTTCGATACTATATCCGCAATGAGTAATTTATTTAGCATTAATAAAATAATAGTTTACAATAAATTTGTTTTAACAAAATACATTCTGGAAAGTTCAATCTTTTAGCTTTCATTTGATACCAAATTTGTTATGGTACAACGAATTTGAAAAATCGGTGGTTATGTCAATGTTTGCTTGGAATTGCCCTACAGCATGTACAGTCAAAAGTGCCAGAGTGGTATTTAACGTCAAGTATAATAATGACGCAAAGGAGCACAGGGGGAATTCTAACATACATACATTTAAAACCTGAAATGATTATACTTTCTCCCATTTTAGAACTCGACTGCCTCTACTGAAAACACGGTACATGTACAATACATCAACGCGGCTTAAATGTAAGTTGGTTCAATAATATGTAAATACGTTTTACTAAAGACGATATGTCTACAACAGCACTTTATTCGTTGAAATAACAACAGACTAAAACAAGGATTTGTGTTAATGAAACACACGGATCAGTTCTAAACAACCTTACATACGTTTTTGTAAACGTGTTTAGAAAAAATGGTTCTAATGCTGCCAAATCCAAATAATAAGACATCATAGGCGAAGAAATGCAGTGTTATTCTACTTCAGATTACAAACACAATCCACGAGTAGATATGTGCGTCACTTTCTTTTTATTTGGATTTGAAGGTCCCAAGCCCTTTGGAAGCAGAGGGAAACCATTTTGTATGTAATGTATTATAACATGATGTTAATAAATGCAATAAACACAAGGCACAGGTCTTCAACTGAGTAAGAAAGTCATAAAGAAACTGAGAGCGTAGTGAAAACATAACGACAGTGACGTAACGAAATGGGATCACAGAAGGAGCGCAAAATGAAAACGCATTTTTCAGCAAACGGGAAAAGAGGTTCACCGTGATAGTGTAGTTGGAGAGTCAAGAGCTATACCTATTATTATGGATTTCACGATCATAGGCGTTGTCACTGTGGTTCGTAAAAACAAATTTTTGGGAAATTGTCCCAGTACCATAAATCAACGACGCGTTTTCTACATGCGCATCTGCTGTGATCCCAGTATACATCAACGTCGCTGCGCTGTCATTTCATTTTCGCTACATTCTAAATTCGTTTCCAACTTGCTTGTGCCAAGCCTTCTACAACCTTAGGGTATTATCATACATTCAATAATCATAAACGTGATCCTCTACAGAGACAAAACACCGCTATGGAAACTGTTTCGGATGGCGTTTCATCAATCAAGAAGTCCGCTGCTAGAGGGAAAAAACAAGGAAGCCATTCGGCATCACAGGCTCCACGGTCACCCAGTCATCCATCTGCGCCTGCTCACAGCTCTTCAGGAGGACCCTTCAAAACATTTTAGTTATAGGTATAGTTCAGATTTGTTATAGAGGGTGCTTCAAGCATTTTGTTTGTGTTAAGTAATTACAAAAATTAGTGTCAAATGTTAAAAAAAACGAACACAAAAGTAACTAACCCACCCCCCCCCCCCTCCCCCCCACACACACACACACAACTGCGTATAATGTTATAACCCATATCTTACCGAAATATTTCTACAATTGTTAAGAACATGTTGTGTGAAATTCCGAGAATCTCTTCACTTCATGGGTGAATGAGCACAGATTGATGATATGGTGCTTGTAGTATCGAGAATACTACGTTTATAAAAGCACAAACTCTAAGTAAGCTTGTTAAGGGCACAACATATCGGCGTTGACAGCATTTTTGGAGTACGATTGTTTTACTTGGCATGCATATTCCTTGGATCAAAAGACAAACATTCATCCAAAGAGTCACTCTGTATCTATGCAAATTAGGCTTAATTTTCATAATTTATGGAAATTTATTCATGAAAATGGGATATTCTATGAAAATAGTAATTTTGTATTCCTTGGATCAAAAGAAAATTCATCTACAGAGACACACTGTTTATATGCAAATTAGTCCTAGTTTCGATAATTTATGCAAATATATTTATGAGAATGGAATATTCTATTAAAATGTTGTATTTATTGAGATATTAAGGAGAAACATTTGAAAATACATGACCTGGGGTATATCAAGATCACTGGATCAATCTAACAGATTATGTTAAAGTTTGGTGACCGTCTAACCCCTAAAATTTAAGATGGCCACCGGCAGCAATGTTCATATTCGCACATTTTGTGTTATTGTTGAATTCCATATCTGTATGATATGTCTAACAAAGCTAGTACTAGGATGTCAAAATCAATTGTTTACTCATCCTTGGAACAAACTAAGGAGATATGTCAAAAGAGACACATAATTCCTATATAAATTATCCTCATTTGCATAATTTATGTATAATGCCACAGGAATGTAATTTAAAATTCCTGCGGCAGCCACATTGGATTCGTGAGATAAGATGACTGCCAATGCTGATAATGACCTGCTAAAAGTATTTGTTTGCTTTCACTTACCCTATAGTTCGTCAACTGCATAGGTTAAAACATCAATTATTTACATAAAGAGTACAATTTCATAATATATCACATTTGTGTACTAATGTACATTATGCAAATTTGTCTAATTAACATATATAAAGTGTGCATCTTTTGATAGTTCTTCTTAGTTTGTTCCCAGGATGGATCCAAAATTGATTCAGACATCCAAACAATTGTTAAAATAGACACATCACACATGGTTGTACCATGATTAGTTCAAAAGTAAGACAAAATATACAGAATTTAACATTCCTGCCAACGGCCATGTTGGATTTCAGGGACTAGATTGCCATGCAAGTTTAAAATAATCTGCTAGATTGATCCACTGGCCTTGATTTACCCTAGACCATCTATTTCCAAAGTTATTATCTCAAGTATTTAAATAAAAACACAATTTTCATATTAAAGTGATACCTGTAAAGTGTCAGATATTGCACAAAATGACATTTGAGACTTCAATCCTATATCAATATCATTGTAAAATACAATTGAAAGATTTGTGAAAGTTTGAAAGAAAACGAACACTGTTTACCTGTGAAAAAACGAATATTGAGTTCATATTTTATCACCGAATACTGATGGTCTGCCATACATTTGTCGCAGTAATGAATGATCCGTTTGAGATATTCGCACCCGTGTATGTAACACTTAGTACAGAATTCATGGAATTTGCACTCGCTCGGCTCAAAGTTCAATCTCCGGAATGTTCCCACACATGCTGCAATGCGGACGCGTTTAGCTACAACAATTGTACTTTTTTTCAATTGCGTTGATTAACGCTTTAGAAATAATGATTTTCAATGATAATTATCTTCATACTAAAGGAACATTTGAAAAAATAAAACCCTATTTTATTATTCTCTTACCATAAGCTAAACAACACGGTAGAAGAGAAACGAGGAAGCTCCAAGTAATTTTCGTGGATTTGGACACTTTACAGGTATGACTTTAACACAAAAAGTAACTACCCCCTTAGCAATTGCCCATAATTTCATAACCAAGAATCGTTTCAAGATTTCGTATTGCCAAACTATCCCTACGGTAGTTAGAAAAACAATGTGTACAAATAAGAGGTAATCATTAATCTATGGTTGAGTGAGCACACATTAAAGAGAAAATTGTCATATTTAAAAATTCGCAGAAGTATTATCATCTTTACAGTTTATTGAGTATTGTAAAATTAAAAAATGCACTGGTTTACAATTGCAATTAATACATTTTACCACATGTGCCATAACAAAAATAAAATTAATGAAATATCAAACAGTATTGTTCCATAAACCATAATCAATGCATTCAGCCACATGTGATGTTTCACAAAAATGTACAGGCACGCGTTAATGCCTTGTGACTTTTGAATCGTACCATTTTGTCTTTAATCTGTGCTTATTCAGCCACAAAGTGATGAATATCTCTTATTTTCACATACATTAAACATAACAACTGTACCAACATTGTCGCAAGATGACGCTATGAAACTATTATTGGTTATGAAATTATGAGTAGTTGTTTAGGGGGTTAGTTACTTTTTGTGTTCGGTTTCATATACCATTCCCATTAATAAAATGGCAGACATTATGGTAAATATGACTAATTTGGATATATACAGTGGGTCTCTGTGGATGAATTTGCCCCTTTTGATCCAAGGATTATGAAAACACCATTTTCATAGAATATCCCATTTCCATGACAAAATTTGCATAAATTTGGCCTAATTTGCATAGATACAAAGTTTCTCTTTGAATTGTTTTTGTTTTCTTTTGATCCAAGGAATATGTGTGCCAAGTAAAACAATCGTACCACAAAATGCAGTCACGGACCCCTTCACATGCCTACTATCTCTTTATTTATGGAGCGTATTCTCTGGCATGATCTTCCCCCAAGCCCAGCCAGCCAGAATGAGGAAAATTCAGCCTTGTTATAACTTGTAGGACTTTTTCCAATTCACTTCAAATACTGTAACCCTATCAATATCAATATCAGCACACAATATTTGAAAGTAAGATTAAATCTCGTATAAACAATATACAGAAGGGGATGATACTGCACTTTGACTACACTTATTTTCGATTATCTTAGCTGGCTATCCCCTGAGAGTCAACCGTTGTACACTGACTACAACTGTGTGTACTAACCCGTTCAGGACTGGTCCCGAAAATACTCCGGCTTGAGTCTATGGTGAATGCACGTTGTAGCAAAATCAGTCTGTCCTGAACGGTCTTAAAGAACTTCAGGGTATCGTTCAAAAAAATGAAATGCATACACATATAAGGTCTGTAATATCAATAGTTCCTTATTCGTTTTTGCTTTTTTATTGTGAAGTTACCTCCTTATCCATTTACTTATTAAATTCCTTATTCAATTATATCACTAAATGACAATTTCTCACACTTATACGATAACGATTAATCGGCGGTCACTTCAAAGAAGCCATTGGTACAACTTATTTATTTATTTATTTATTTATTTCCTCTCATGGGGTGGATGGCCCTTTCAGCGCAGCTGATTTTCAAAGGGGTCCACAAACATAAAAAATAACAATAAGTATACAGTGAATTACACAATAAAATAACATGTAAAACGTGTAAATGCAAGAAGTAAGGCAATGAATTATGTACATGTAGTTACAACAACTTACATCTAGCAAATAAATGTACAAAACAAACAAACTAAAAGACAGTTAATTGCAGAAATTCAACTAGAACGACAACAAACATACGAGTAAAACTTTAAAACCAATAGCATAATACAAAACATCAAGATAAACAAAAGAAACAAAAAACAAGACAGGACTAAGGGGTTGGTATAATATTTATCACGTTAATGGTATTTTAAAAAGAAAGAAAAAAAAGAAGTATGCATGTATAACTATAACATAACCAAAAGATATCAAATTAAAAGTAAAAAGGGCAAGACAAAGTTCAGTCTCCAATTTCATTCGAATTAATGGTGCGAACAAAGGTAGCCAGTGTGTTTAAGGTTCGCGTTTCAAAAGAGAGACAATTGAATAATTTGGAGCTATGATAAAAGAAACTTCTTCTCAAAAACTCGGTCTTGGGCTTTGGAAGCTGGATTTTATAATCGCTATTTCTTAAGTTGTGAGGATTATGTCGTAATTCAACTCGTGAAGATAAGTAAGTTGGAGTTAAGTTATGCATTATTTTGAATAATATGATTAAATAGCCTCTTTCCCATCTATCAACAATTGGGACTACCTTTGCTTGTTGGTAGATTTCGCGAGTTCTTTGCTCAAAAGGTGCCTTAATCATAATCCGCACAGCTCTATTCGGTAGAAAACGTAGCTTATCTAAAACGACTTTAGTAGCATTGTTCCAAATTATAGAGCAATAATCAAAGTGTGTTTGAATAATACTAAAGAATAGCATTCTAGCAGTACACAAGTCAACAATAGGTCTTACTTTACGAAAGAGAAATAATCCTCGGACAACTTTTTTGCGTACATGGTCTATATGCAGTTTCCAATTCAAACTAGGATCAAGAATTACGCCAAGATATTTACAACTATAAACTTCTTTCAGTGCATTATTACCAATGTGTATATTTAAATTTACATTATGAAACTGCTTTACTCTTTTCTGGGATATAAAAAGCATATATTCAGTTTTGCTCATGTTAAGTATCAGCCTGTTAGCATTCAGCCATAAAGTTACAGAATTTAAATCATCATTAACCTTGTTCGATACATCATTGTCACTATTGGAAGAGTAGTATATACACGTATCATCTGCAAATAATGAAATAGATGAATGCTTCACCACATTTGCAATGTCATTTATAAATATTAGGAATAACATCGGTCCCAAAATAGATCCTTGTGGAACTCCGCACTCTACTTTCCCAGAAGATGAAGTTATACCATTAACTTTAGTGACTTGAGTGCGCTCACTCAAATAATTGTTAAACCAAGATGCGCTGTTTAGATCAAATCCATACCATTCGAGTTTCTTTACGAGCAGATTGTGATCTACAGTATCAAACGCTTTCTTTAAATCCAACGCTACAAATGCGGTTACCAGACCGTTATCCATATTAGAGAATAGATCTTCAGTAAGGTTCAAGAGGGCTGTTGCGGATGAATAATTTTGTCGAAATCCAGATTGGTGACTATACAACAACAAGTTTTGTGTGAGATATTTAGTGACCTGTTCATGCACAATCCTCTCAATAACGTCATGCACAATCCTCTCAATAACTTTAGATAGAATCGGGAAAATCGAGATTGGTCGGTAGTTCGACAATTCAAAAGCATCCCCACTTTTGAATATGGGGATTACTAATGCAATTTTCCATTCCTTCGGGATAACGCCACTGGTTAGAGACAAATTTATCAAGTGTGTCAATGGTGAGACAATGTAGGACATTGCCATTTTAATGATTTTAGCCGGTAAGTCATCCAATCCAGTGGCCTTATTTTCAGGAATATTTTTCAGCACTCTTTTTACATCTTCAATCAGGACAGCCTTAAAGGGATAGTTGAGTTCTGGAAAGGAGAGTACAGTTTTGGTGAAACTGAATTTTAGTAACCAAAACCTGCATCATTACATTACAAACTAATAGTTATAACTAGAAAGGAACACAACATTACAAATGACGTAGTAAAGATCATGTTATCATTCAAAAATAGCCGTTAAAATGTAAGAGGGCGCTCTCTAAACACTCATCGGTTTCAACCATTTTGAATAAAATATTGTGCATGTGATGCTTTGTTGAAATAGTGATTAGATAGAGAAATAACCAACAACTATTTAAATACCTATTTTGTTACTTTTTGAAAAGCGGAAGCATTTTTTTGGAATTTTTAACGGCTGGTTCAAAATTCTCTAATAAACCTGGTGCCCCAGGTTTATTACAAATTGTAATATTTATGGATATTTCAGCCGTCTCTGAACCGATTTTGATCAAACAAAGATGATTTTATTATTTAAATATTATGCTCTTTCAAATTTTACACTCAGTTTTTCATTACCTCACAAAAAAAAAAGTAGTCTAGCGCCCTCTCTACCAAAACTCAACTATCCCTATGCAAATGTTGTATCTGCCCTTTTTAAAAAGGAAGTAAAATCACCATCTGAGTTACAACCATCATGTAATTTTCGTGCAACACTGACAAAATAGTCATTGAAAATGTTGGCCATGTCATGATTGTTATTAATCGTTTTATCATTAAATATAATACCAGGAATTCGAGTGTTATTCCGTTTATTAGGAATCATACATCTAAGTGCTTTCCAAATCGCAGCACTATTACCTACATTCTCCTTAATTTTATCTTGTAAGTACACCTTTTTAAATTTCGCATGAATGTAGTAACACTATTTCTTAACTTCTTATAACTTTCCTATTCATCATCATTGCCAATCCGTTTTGCTTTCCTCTTCTGTTTATCTCTTTCTTTCATCATGTCCTTTATTTCTTTTGTTATCCATGGGACATTATTTTGCTTGACCCTCTTCGTTTTCATTGGGGCATGTTTATCAACAATCTTTTTAAACGTTGTTGCAAATGTACAATAAGATTCATCCACATCGTTTGTATTGTATACATCATTCCATGATACATTTAACAATTCTGCTTGGAAATTATCAACATTCATCTTTTTAACATCACGAAAAGAGATATACTTATGTTCATTGACACTAGTTCTGACGTTGCCCCAGGAGGCTACAATGATGTAGTGATCCCTCAAGCCAATCTGAACTACATCATTAAAACTGACCTTTTCTTCGCTGGAGGAAATGATTAAATCAATTGTACTACTAGAGTTACGAGTAATTCTAGTCGGTTTAGAGATTAATTGCTTTAAATGGTAGTATTCAAGCAGTGTCAAAAGCCGATTAGTATTACAGCTTGGGTGGGGGTTCATTATATCACAATTTAAGTCACCCATCAACAAAACTTCGAGGCCAGTTGATTCAATATTTTGTAGCAATTTTTCTAATTTATCAAAAAACCTCCAACGAAGAATAAGGTGGTCTATACCATGTACAAACAAGAAAGGGTTTTTGCTTTGGTGGATCAACCTGTAGTATGATCATTTCTAAATCATCACAACTTAAATCATTTCTCATTGTATATGTTATACAATTCTTCACGTATGCTATAACTCCACCACCGTGTCTATTTCTATCTTTGCGTATCATTGAGAATCCGTCAATATTAATACAAGAATCTGGAATGGAGGAGTCAAGCATGGTTTCACTAAAGGTCAAAATATCAAAACTGGCGTTCACAAATTTGCTTCTAATCTCATCAATACATTTATAAAGCGAACAAACATTTAAATGAATCAAATGTAATCCATTCTGGGATTTCATCAAGTTCTGCACAGCATCAAAGTTCTTGTATGATTCGTTCTTCCGTTCTTCTTGTGCAGCTAAATGAGGATAATCGTTATTTAGCTCGTCAGTGGGAGGGGTCTCGTGATCTGTTACTAGAAAACTTAAGCAATCGAGGTTGTTTGGTAACTCTTTGAACATGCATGATGTGCATATCCAATCCTTTGTGATAAAAACAATTCCCGTGAAGCAGAAGAACATGTCAAATGTGCCCATTCTTTACAACATATACACATGATAGCATTATGGTTATGTTTTACAACTTTTTTGCAAGAGATACATGGGTATTTAATCATTTAAAGTTAAAAAGACAAAAGGTTTTTTAAAGTGTGTACCTTACAGTCTGTCGAGATCGTTCAGGGTTCGGACGGACACGACCGCGTTGTCTTTGGTCAGTGCACGAATTTTCCCGTCAATCGTCCACGCTTTCGCGATCGATGGGCATTTGAGTGTCTCTCTCATGATTTGTTGGCGAGCGGCTGTCAGGTGTTCGCGGATGAAGATCTGTGTTTTTTTCAGTTTGGTTTTCGCGGCATAGACGCGTTGACGGACATTGTACCTCGCATGACATTGACCTTGGCCCCTCAAGGTCATAAGGACAATTAGGTCAAAACGAGAAAACAAATAAAAAGTCTCCGATCGTCCGGGACGCCGCATCATTCCTACGTCAAATACTGTCACAAATGTTACGGTAGCCGCACGGCGTTTTTTTACATTTTATTTGTGGAGACAGAAAACTTCCGGCTGCCGTACGGTCTTAAAGTGATGTCGCACGGTCGTCTTAGGGCGTTTATGAAAAATACCAATGCAGATGCAAGGTAGCGCAAGGCGCCCGCAAGGCTGCCGCAGGGGGGGGGGGGGGGGGTGCATACGGCGACCGTTCGGCAACAATCTACGGCGTGTCTTATTTCATTTCATTTCATTTTATTTCCACATTCTGCATTAAAAACAACAAAATACAATTTGATACAAAAGTTATGCGATTACAACTACAAAAACAACGTAAAGAAAATCGTACAGGTACAAATTTGGTGCAAATACAAGAAATGAAGATGTTTACTAAACAAACCATAAATGAGAATGTGGGGGAGAAACCAAAAAGCCAGAGGCTTATCGAGGGTATCTCCCCGTATGGCCTAACGGTAGAGAGAAGAGAAAAGAAAACAAAAGATAACAAAGAAGAGGGGAAAAATGTATACTATTACATGAAGGTATATACAAACTTTACTTTTAAAAAATCCACACATGCATGTTATCATGCTTCACATGACAATAAATAGCTTTTATATTTGCGTTTAAAATTTGATAAGGTTGGGCTTTCTCTTATTTCGATAGGTATATCATTCCAGCATTTTGTTCCAATAAATAAAATAGTTGTGCGTGAAAAGTTATATTTACATAGTGGTACGTGCACATTGTCCTGTGATCTAGTATTATAGTGATGAATTGCACTGTTTAGTTTAAAAGTTTCATTAACAACTGGAGGAAGAATACCTTTAAAATATGAATACATAAAAATTGCCACTTGCAGTTGGTTTAATTGATATACAGTTAAAATATTACATCTCTTAAAAAGAGGAGCACTATGTGAAAGGGGTTGCGCATTGCACATGTGTCTTACTGCACGCTTCTGTAGTACATGAAGTCTGTTACTTAACATTATTGCACATTTTCCCCATACAATATTGCAGTATGATAAATATGGTAAAATCATGGTATTATATAATATTTTAAGTACTTCAAAAGGAACAATGTTCTTTACACGACTCATAACACCTACGGCTCTTGAGATCTTACATGATATATCATTCACGTGTTGTTTCCATGTTACATTTGCATCAATCATGACCCCTAAAAACTTTATGTGATTTACTTGTTGTATTTTATGGTTACCTATATTAATTTGCAACTGTGTTTCATCTACAAATAAATTCTTGGGCTTAAAATCATATAACAAGTCTTCTCTATATTTACAACTAAGTGGTTGGCTACAAACCATTGTTGAACATTTTTCATTTCAACATATAGTGTTTCATTTAATGTATTAATGTTTTTACCCGAAATAAAAAGATTGGTATCATCAGCAAACATAATAGAGTAAAGATGTTGACTAACATATTGAAAATCATTTACAAATAATAAAAATAATAGTGGACCAAGAACTGATCCCTGGGGAACACCAGTACTTATATTGCTTAATTCAGATGTTTTATCATTAATACATGTAAATTGTTTACGATTATTTAGATAGCTTTTAAACCAATCAAGAATATTACCTCTAATTCCATAGTGTTCCAGTTTATTTATAAGGATATTATGATTTATGCAGTCAAAGGCTTTTGAAAGATCTAAAAATATTCCAATTAAAAATTCCCTTTTTTCAAAAACATCTGAGAGTTTGTTTGTAAATTCTACAAGAGCCGTACTAGTTGAGAAACCACTCCGGAAGCCAAATTGTCTATCATATAAAATGCCATTTCTATCAAGATATTTCATGAGTCTATTATGCATAATTTTTTCAAAAGTCTTCGCAAATACTGATAATAGTGAAATTGGTCTATAATTCGATAAGGTGGTTTTACTTCCTTTCTTAAATACTGGTATTACCTTGGCAGGATTAACAATTGACAAAGGATCCACTTCACGCTCTGCCTCATATGAATAGAAGTGATCCAGTGTCCAGTTGTATGAATGGTGTGAAAGTGATGCGCCGATGCATAGATCTTGCAGTTTAGTACTATGTAGTGTTCTTAAAACGGTCTTAAAACTGGGTATATGGGACTGAAGTAAAACAAAGTTGATACAAGTCTCAGTTCAGCTCAGTTCACAGCAAATTCTCACCCAAACTGCATAAATATAGTCAAATAAATTGCTCCTGGCTGCTCTTTGTAGTAGCTATGCTCTTTGTAGTTGCTACGCCGAACCTAGAAACTAAACAAAAGTTATCACTCTGCGCTATAATCCCACTGCAAACCTATATACATCTAGTAGTTGATATTTTAAAGTATTTCTAGGAGAGTTTTTCATTCGATCGATTTTAAATCTCGCACACTGTACAACGAACCGATTAAATTGACCGATGAAAAGTGTACGGCACTTTTTCAGTGCAGTTTACTTGAATAATGAAACTTAGCCCCCCTCCCCCCGCGAGGTCTGTAAGCAGGTAAGAGTGAATTTCTTTATTATGTATGAGTACAGATTTTTGAAATCGTCGGGGCTTTTTTTAGTCTAAACTGTTTTCGTCTTTTGTAAGTATTTCTGAAGTTATTGTGTTTCTGAATGCCATAACACCACTCCTGTTTGCCTTACCTTATAATGTAACATTTGCGGTCCAAGTTGAAACTATGCAGACATTCCGCAAAAACAGTGCACAGTCATTCATTGCAATGTCAATCAAAGTCTGCATTGTAACTATAGATGGCAGCATGCTTGTTAGTGTAGTCCAAGCTATCGAGTCAAGCCTGAACCTAGGGAAGACAAGATAAGTGATCACTATAGACAAGTTACCTTTATAGAAAGGTTCCATACCATTAGTTTTATCTGCTCCGGACAGGTTACCACTCAGATAGGTCTGACAAGAAATAGTGAATAAATTGTTTGAAGTATGAATTTGTACAGAGGTTTGTCTGACAAGATGCGCATGTTTAATTTTGAGTTCCTGTTCTGTGAAGCTAAACATTTACAACTTGATAGAACGTGATCGTAGGAGCATTTTTTTATAATAATACGGAATCGTTGCTAATGTATAGATTTGTATAGATATGCCAGCTTTCAGATGATGTCAGGTAAATTGGATGCATCAGCTCCAGCCTGGATATTATCGTATGATACTGACGTCCTTAAAATGAAACATAAATATGGAAG
The DNA here is from genome assembly GCA_037951105.1 of Echinarachnius parma. Classification (NCBI taxonomy): domain Eukaryota; kingdom Metazoa; phylum Echinodermata; class Echinoidea; order Clypeasteroida; family Echinarachniidae; genus Echinarachnius; species Echinarachnius parma. Next base: position 33,406 of record JBAMJV010002712.1, read on the forward strand.
TTCCTGGATGATTTTCTTACATTAAATGTATGCTTGACGAAAGAATCTACAGGCCCACGCCTCTAGTAATCAATCGTCTGGCGACCTCAACACCAATCTCGATTTCCTTACTGCACCAAATGCAGGGCGTTTCAACAGCTTGTTTGTCAATCACACACTTCTACAATTAGTCAAGTCCTCCCCTACGATTAGGGCCAATAAGGGAAAATATAGTCAATAATAGACAGTCGATCTGGATAGTTTTTTATGAGGTGGGTCTTAGCGACTTAAAGAAAAATAATATATACAGTAGTTGGCATTTAGCAGTTAGCATAAACGGATTTGCGGAGCCCCGCTCATTGTTCACATTAAATTTGAATTTCTATATACAACAAGAAAACAAATAACAGATTTTCACTCTGGATATTTGTTTAGGATGTGGGGCTTAGCGACGTAAAGAAAAATAATATATAGAAAAATATACAAAACGTATTTAGGTTAAACAGTTTACATATTCAGATCTTTTCCAGGTCCTCTTTCAATAAATTGTTCCCACCTCTTTCTTGTTTGTCCCATTAGAGTACGTGCTCACTATCTTTACAAATAATAAACACACGTTTGCAGATTTGTATCGCGTACACGTGTTTATCATTGGTATGTGCGTAGTCTTTGTATTACTGTGTAAAGATACTTTCCAACTGTGCACGTCAGAGAAATTAAAAAATGCTCAAACTGTGTTTCTTAGGTCCAGAAACCCCTTAAAATGTCCACTAAGTAGTGTTATATGAATCTGTCTATGTGTAACAATAAATATTTCCCTTGTCCAATCAGAAAACAGTAATTTAATGACGTCAGAGAAATTTGAAATTGCTCCCTTTGTGTTTCTTAGGTCCAGAAACCCCTCATAAGTTCCACAGTCAGTGTTATATGAATGTGGTTTGCCTGCGTATGAGGCTATGCGCACGGCGCGCTCTTCTATCGCATGAAAATATTTAAGCGAAATGGGCGATTTAGGTAAAACAAAGGCAAACATGTGGTTGGAAAATTGGTATTTACTCAAAAAGTGGCAGAAAGTGGCAAACAAAATTGGTATCAAAGTAAAGCATAAATTATAAGGAAGGCAATCATGTTATTTTTAGCGCAGCAATCGACAGCAATAAGGACCATTTGTGCGCATGAAAAAAAGAAGATTTCTCCCATTATTTGTTTGTTTCTGCTTAACATAATGTAAATTACGACATGACTAATAGTTTGGCTTTAAAATGCATGATCACTTAGAATATATATTGTAAAACTTGCATTTCAAATTTTAAGTGGATTAAGCAAGCCGTTTGGTAAAAATCATGAAAAAACGCAATATTGTGTGCCCTAAAATCAACATTTCCGGACTTTGTGAATAAAAATGACCCACTTAAAATAAATATCGAGAATATTGCTCGGAGATGTTCTACAGGTTGTAATTTTTGCTTACAACATGAAAAAGGGCAATTTCATTTCCATGACCAGGTCGCTATTCTAGCGCACTTTTGCTCACACCTGGCCCACTGTCTGGTTGAATTTCAACCAGGTTGGGACAGGGTGAGTTCATGGTAACGTTAGGACGTCACCTTGACATCACCCTGACCTATTACAACGGGAAACTGAGGTTACCCGGGTGGATGACGTCAGTCGGGCATGCGCAAAAAGGCCGCGTAAAATGTAAATCGTGCATGCACGATGTGGCATAAAGATCGCACAAATAATGAAATCTGCGCACTATAACTTTTCTATAATCATAATCATTTGAATAATCATAATTGTTTGTTCGTACTCAGAAATGTCCACGTCCTTGCTTTTAATACTTCACTAATTTTGAAACCTTGTTTGTTCTTATTTTCAGTATGTAGGTTGGTTGAACAAACAATTTTATATTAATTAAATTTACGCCTGTTTCTGCTTTATTTTATCTTACCTGCTTACAGGAGGAGTGATGTTCCGCAAAGTAACAAACCGCAATACGTTAGTGAGAACTAACCTGTTGCTGCTTCTGATTAATTACCTAGTATTGCAAAGCCATGGATACACTCTGGGTGACAATTTGACATTTCCCTTCAATTACGAACTCAGTAAATTAGAGTCAAGAGAGATTTGTACAATATTTTGTCATGGAAGTGATCGGCCGTTATTCATAAATAGAGAACGGCCGTTTCCAAGTGCCTTTAAACCTGGGCAGCTTGAGCGCTTTGGAGTACAATACGATCGTATTGAACAAATGGTAAACATCTCTTTTACTATCTCTAACCTTGATATCGTAGATAAAGGCATTTATAAAGTCTTCATAAATGAAGTACTCAATGACTATGTAATATCCAATTACAAATATGAAGTTGCAGTATCCGTGTACTATCCACCTGGAAAGGCAAAATGTGAAATTGTTTCGAATTTTCCGGAAATTCATTGGCAAACAATTCATTGCAATGCGACAGCCGGCAGCGACGGCTCGGGGTATATACTTTGTCATCAGAGCGCCGGGCGTCTCCCCTTTCTAAGTGATGTGACCAACGATGGTACTTTTGTCACAGCGGTGTACTGGATGGACCCCAAACTACTTACCAGATGCTGCTGTTCCGAAAATGAAACGACGATCTCACCGGATCCATGTGATGACATCATTCTCTATCCGGTTCAAGACAATTTCTCCACAACCGATCCATCAAGCCAAACGAATGCCTTGTCGACAATGAGTCCATCTTCAACAGGTAAGTGTAGAGTTACCGGATTGCTGCCTTGCAGTGGGCGTAGGAACACAGGAATTGTATTCCGTCATTAAGAAATGTATAATATACTTTGTGTCTTGTTTGAAAGGTATCCTGGAACTGATTCACTTGGAATGCAGATATTACTTGTCATAAGTCCATGTACGGTTATTACTAGGCCATAAAACATTTGTTAGTTGCCATATCATTTCACTGTGAACTCTCAATAACTGTCATTTAATTGTGTTTAATTGTACCCATTTCGGAGAGCTTTCGGAAAAGATTGTTTGTTTCGTATAACATAATATGCACATTCTATAAATTCAAGTCTAAGCCTCTCAGCCAGGTCAGAGAAGCATCTGTTGTCTGATGAATCCCATCAACACTAGCATCAGGGACACATCAGAGAGGGCAGTCATTTACCACATGCTGCACTGTCGGGTCTGGGTTCCCGCAGTTACATGCAGAGCTGTCTTTCCATCTTCCATCGATGGAGATGATGGACTGATCTACGATTTTTATGTGTAGGGGCTCATGCCCAACCACACTCACAGGGTTGCCAATTTGGCAATTACATACTTGAAATAGTGGGGAGGGATTGGGGGGGGGGGGGGCAGACGCCCTCCTGTAAATTGTCCAACTCCACGAAAATTACTTGGAGCTTCCTCGTTTCTCTTCTACCGTGTTGTTAACGGTAAGAAAATAATACAATAGGGTTAGTTTTGTTCAAATGCCCCTTTATGACGATATATATCATTCCGCTAAAAAGCGTTAATTAAAGGTCATAAACCTCATAAACGTCCGTTGTGAAAGCTGACGCATATTTTCGTTTTTTTTAACCAGGAAAGCAGTGTTCTTTTTCGATGAAACTTTCACACATCATTTGGACATATCTTACAATGATTTTGGTACAGGCTTGAAGTCTCAAATGTCAATTTGTGCAATGTATGACATGTGCACCCTTAAGACTGCCAGTAATTATTCTCATTGCTGAGTTAAAGATGACATCTACCTTCTTAGTATGGCATATTTCTGCCCACACTGGTGAGCAGCACCCTGCATCAGAGTACACTAGTGCAATACAGGCTGTTCGAAGCGTTTGTGTGCCCGAACTTCATATGTTTACTGCTAGCTTCCGGATAATGTAGACTCTGGTCTTCAGTTTTCCAGAAACACTGTTCAGATGTTCACGATAGGTGAGGCTGTGGTCCAGGGTAACTCCAACGTGATTGGGGGAACTCTTCATGCTTGACTGTTTTACAACAGAAGGTGAACTTCAGTTATGTTTTTGCTTGTCGGTTACTGAGGTAGAAGGCAGTGGTTGTGGTCTTAGTAGAATTGGATGGAAGGCGCCAGTAGGTGAAGTAGTCCTCCATCTTCATCATGTCTTCGGTGGATTGGGTAGCTAATGCGAGGTCATCTGTATTAGTCACATTGTGGTCTCCGGCATGTCGCTTACATAAATGTTGAAAAGGATCGGGGCCACGACAGATCCTTGCGAATGGCCGTCGTTGGGGATTTTGTGGATGAGATGGCAATATCGACATCTTCTCTAGTGAAAGGTCTTGCAAGTGGAGAAGTCTTTGCTGATGTTGAGTACGACTTTGAAAGGTTCTTCTTGACTTCTTTACGTAATGTCTTGGTAGAAGGTACCTTGGAATTGAGGAGCATTTGCCGTTAAATAGAAGGTTGATGTTGAACCGGGGTTGCTGGTCCAAGATGTCGAAGAAGGATCCAAGCATTCGGATTTGAGTATGTAAAGTTGATATATTATACGGTTTCATGCTAGCGCCTTTGTCTAGCTGTGTCAATGTAATCCAAGAGTTATGCTGCGATGTCTGGATCACCAGTGGATTCATACTGCTATAAGAGCTCTTCTGATTCTGGCAGCCAGCAAGGTGTGTAGACGAGAGATGTGTTTGTTTGCAGTGTCCTTCAGGATATTGCAGAAGGATGTGTAGCTTTTGGGGACTGGTTCAAGATTGGTAATTTGCTCCTTCACGTCATCTGTAAATGCTTTCCAGTCAGATTTACTAAAGTTCCATCGTGGTTTATGCTTTGATTGGATAAGAGAGATTCGTACACCAATATAGATCCGAGCTTGACGATGTTGATTATGAGGGAAGAAAGGAAGTATCTTGCGAGATGCGTGTAGTGGACGGCCACTGTTGGATTACAAAAAAAGCAGAGATCCAGATTGTAATCACTTCTCCATCTGCTAGAGTGGAAATAAGTAAAAAGCCTGTTATCATTAAAAAAAGAGAGCTTTTTAAACTAAAGAGGGCGCTTGCAAAACTAACTTTTGTTTATACAATTTTAAATACAATATTGTGCATGTGATGGTTTGTTAAAATAGTGATTAGATAGAGAGATAATCAACCATTATCTCAAAACCTCTGTTGAACATTTTATAAAAGAAGAAGCATTTTAAAACGAATTTTAACGGCCGTGGTTCAAAACTTTCGAATACTTGTGGGGCCCCACATGTATTCCAAATGGTTATGTTTATGCATAGTTCAGCCGTTTCTGAACCGATTTTGATCAAATAAAGTGTATTCTGCCATTAAAATTGTATGCTCTTTCAAATTTGACACTCAGTGTTTTATTATCTCACACAATTATTTTGTGTAGCGCCCTCTCTACCAAAACTCAACTATCCCTTTAACATTACTTAATATTTAAGAATGTCAAATTATTTCTCAAACAAAATTAACACGTGCAACATTAACCTTTTTTAGATGAAGGAAATATCTCAGGAACTGATTCTACTACGAATGTATGGATGACATGCTTCATCACACTTGCAGTCATCATCTGTGTATGCATTGTAAGTAAATATTCCCCCCCCCCCCCCCCCGCATGATCTTGTTTTATTCATTTATTGTTGGCTGTACATTCATACCTCTTTAAATAACATTAGGGGTCTGTTTCACCCAGGCAGTGTTCCTTTCTACGTTGTACTATTGTATTTGGTATTTGACCTTCAGTTAGTATTTAACAATGTATTCTGATATGCGCAGCCCAGCTCATTGTTCACATACAATTTGAGTTTCTATATTATACACCAACACAAAACAAATATATCATCTTTTATCAGTGACCCCATTTTCTTGTTTCTCATATAGGTGAATTTGTTCTCTATATAAACGTAGATGAAATATTCACAAAGTCGTACAAAATTGAAGGAGCGGATTCAAAGGGGGGGGGGGGGGGGGTGCAAAGTGTAAATGGTTACGCTCAGATAGTTATGCGAACGTAATTGAGCATTTATAATATGCTATATCACGCAATAATACGTGTAATACCGCAAGTCAAAACGTGGGACCGTCATGCAGGGAAAAACACGGGCTTTTATATTTTGCTATCGTTACATGGTAATTAGATGTCCGACACTTTGCAAATAGTTGTGTAATTAATAAGAAATGCATTTAAACATCATACTTTATGTCTAGGACACACACTTACAATCATTGCTTGTAAGCGGAGTTCACGGTTTCCTTTATGTATTCCGTTTATTTGTTAATGACTGCAATTTCAATGTATTTTCAATAAGAAACCCTTTATGCCAGTACTCTGCTTCCACATGTGTAGGGTTACACGATTTGCGGATACTACCTAGTGTCATCTTTGCCCATCATTTCCTATTGTCATGACATCTTACTAGCTTAGGTTCAAGCCTCGAACTAAAAGTATTTTAGTTATTGCAGTCTTCCATATTGCCTTATGACGACTAAGACAGTTCCAGCTGCTTTCTTAACATGGAACTGATCTAGCCGGGATTACTTGCATTGTCTTTTTTGGCAAAAAATACTGATTTCGTAAATAGTTGTGTTCTGTGTTTCCTTTATACAGGTGGTATTCCTATTGTACTGTAAACGTCGTAAAATATGCAGTGCGGTTCATAACATGACCTTAGCATCTCAAGGACGCGAGGTACAGGGACGCCGACAGGAAAGATATATAAAACCACAAGGTAACGGCGCAGATGACCACGACGATGCAATGACAACAATAACTATGTTGGATATATGACCATAACACTGAAAGCAATGGCAATCATACGATGGAATAGTCGGAACGCAAATTACAAACGAATGCTGGCCCTTGTGCCTTGGTCAGGGAGTCAATGTGTCTGTTGATGCAGTCTGCCTTTATGCAGTCAAGCCATCTCTTTTTCGGTCTTCCCCTGGGTCGTTTGCCCAGGGGTATGTATATTTCCATTGAGTAGTATGTGGGGGTATCTTTTGGGGTTCATTCTGTTGATATGTCCAAAATATCGTAGTCTTTTTGTGGCAACTCTGTCGATGATGGTCTCTTCCATGTTCAATTGGGATCGTATATGTGTATTTCGTATCCTGTCAAGTCTGATCACGCCCATGATTCGTCTGAGGCATGTCATCTCAAAAGTGTGGAGTCTATGTTCATCTATCTTCTTCAATGTCCATGTTTCTGCCCCGTATAGTAGAATCGATAACACCAGGACTTTGTAGAGTTCTACTTTTGTTGAGCAGCGTACATCTTTACAGGCCCATATTTTGTTGAGAGCTTGGAATGCTCCTATGCCTTCCTAATGCGGTGTTGTACCTCTTCAGTGCATGATCCTGTTTGGCTTATTGTTCCTCCCAGGTATGTGAACTTGTCCACTTGTTTGAGTTGTTTTCCATGAATGTTTATGCTCAGTCTTTGAGGTTGTTTGCTTATGGCTTGTACTTCTGTTTTGGAAATGTTGATTTTCAGTCCAAAGTTTGAACTGTTTTCATGTACTTGGTCCACTAATGTTTGCAGGTCTATCTCGTTTTCTGCTACTAGGACAATGTCGTCAGCAAATCGTAGGTTGTTGATGAGGTGTCCCTGTACCTGTACGCAAATCTTGGTGTCGTGTGTGGCATACAGCATCACAACTTCGAGTAGGATGTTGAATAGTTGGGGGGACAGGACACAACCTTGACGAACACCAACAGTGGTTCTAAACCAGTTGGTCAATTCGCCATTTACTCTGACTGCGCTGTTAGATTGTTGGTAGAGTGCTCGGAGTAGGTTTATATATTTCAATGAATAGCCAAAGAATTTCATTGCTTTCCAGAGACCTTCCTGCCAGATGGAGTCGAATGCCTTTTCAAAGTCGATGAAGCAGCAGAGAAGACTCTGGTTCTTTTCAAGGCGCTTTTCCATTATTTGTCTTAGTGTGAACAACTGGTCCATTGTGGATCGTCCTGGACGGAATCCAGCTTGTGCTTCGGACAGTACTTCTTCAGTTTTCTTCATGATCCTTTGCTGGAGAATAATGCTGAACACTTTGCCTGCATGACTGAGCAAGCTAATACCCCGGTAATTTCCACAATTGAGTTTGTCTTTTTTCTTGTAAATTGGGGTTTTTATGGCCTTTCCCCAGTCAGCTGGGAAGGTTTCTTCCTGTCATATTTTATTGCACAGAGTGTGGAATATGTCAATGCCTGTTGACCCAGCAGCTTTAAGTTCCTCTCCTGTAACACAGTCGAATCCAGGTGCTTTTCCTTCTGTGAGATTTCGAACAGCACTTTCAACTTCTTCTCGCAGGATGTCTGGGACTGGATCGAGGCTGGTCAACTGTGGTATGTTGGTAGCTTCTTCATTTGTTGGGTTCTGGTTGTTGTACAGTTCTTCAAAGCTTTCTTTCCATCTTCCTTTAACGTCATCTATCTCAGTGAGAATTTCTCCATCTTTGCTTTTCACTGTCTGCATTCTAATGTTAGATTTCGTAGTGATTTGTTTAATTGTAGTGTAGACTTCCTTGGATTTGGTGGCCTGGTGTGAGGTTTCCACTTTCTTGCATAGATCTTGTATCCACTTGTCCCTGCAGCTTTTTGTTTTCCTTCGAATCTCTCTGTTAAGGAAATTATATCTTGATCTCTTGTTTTCGGTATTTATTAACTATCTCTAAATATGTAATTAATGGTGTTAATGGTGATTATATACTAGTAGCGAGTAGTATGATTAGCAATGCTCGATGTATGTTTTATATAGCATAGGCGTACCCGCAAGGGGGGGGGGGGGTGGTTCATTCCCCCCCCCCCCCCCACCCGTTATAGAATTTAAAAGGTCTCGAGGCAAATTTGTAGTGGTCTCGACCATCATTACCAATGTTCTCGGCCTTGACATTGTTGACGGATCTCGGTTTCGGCCTCATAATTTGTTGAATGATCTTGGACTAAGCTTCAAAAATTGGACTTGGCTTAAACCAAAAAATCAGCGATACCGCCCGCCCCCCCCCCCCCACACCATCGACAAATTTTGACAATATTCCCCCTTCAGACAATGTTGACGGAAACCCCCCCCCAAAAAAAAAAATTTAAAAAAAAAATAAATAAATAAATAAAAATTAAAATTCACCGACTTCCCCCC
>JBAMJV010002712.1:47500-80310 GCA_037951105.1 Echinarachnius parma
GAAAACAGTTCATGATGACTATGAACTGATCTACTCTGGCAACGAAGAGAACACTAGATATGGAGTAGGGGTCGTTTTTGACCCAGCTTTCCCACAGTATATTGAGAATGTAAAATATGTGAACAATCGTCTTTTACTAGTGACATTAAATATAAACAGCTACAAAGTCACTTTCATTCAAGTATATGCCCCCCAACAAGGCAGGTCAAGGGCAGAGAAAGACGAATTCTACGAACAATTGCAAAACACTATAGACATCACACCAGACGGCAGCGACATCGTCATTATGGGAGACTTGAATGGTCACGTCGGAAAAGATCCCGTTGAAGACGTGATTGGCAAATTTGGCGTAGGAGAAAGAAATGAGGAAGGGGAACTACTTATTGACTTTTGTGTGAGAAACAACCTTTCTGTGATGAACACATACTTCTCGCACAGGGAGAGCCATCAATACACATGGTACAGATACAACTCAAATATTGGACAATATGACCAGAAATCACAAATTGACTTTGTCTTGACAAACAAGAAATCCATCATCCGTGACGTCAAGGCAATCCCATCTGTATCACTCGACTCGGACCATAGACTGGTCAAAGGGAAGACGAAAATACACTTACCATCTGTGGAGAAGAAAACGGTGAGGAAGAAACTGAAAATAGAGAATTTGGAGGGCGCTAAAGCAAAAATTGAACAGAAGTTAGCCGAGGAAAGAAACAATATCAAGGGGGATACCATTGATGAACACTGGAATAGCTTGAAAAACTGCTTACAAGAAATTCAGGAAAATGAGGTTGGAATGACAGTTGTGGGAAACATGAAAAAGAAAAAGACTAGCTGGTGGACAGAAGAGCTAGAAGCAGAAGTTGACAAGAAGAATGAATGCTTCAGACAGTGGCTGAAGAAAAGAACGCCAGAGAATAGAACAGCTTATGTGAATCAGCGTAACTATGTCAACCAGGTGAAGAAGAGGGCCCAGACTCAAATGTGGGAACAAATAGGAACAGACTTAAAAGAAGATGTACAGGGAACCAAAAAGTTGCTGTATAGTATGGCAAAGGCCTACAAGAATAGAAATGATGATAAATTAAAGAACACTAGCCTAAAGAATAAAGCTGGGGAAATTATTACAGGCCAAAGTAATATCCTAGACAGGTGGATAGAGTATTTCAAGGAGCTGTTGAATGTGGAAGGAGAGGAAGAACCAGACACACGCACCCAACCTGAACAACCTGATCTTTTAGTTGATCCCGAGACAACTGAAGACCAGATAAAAATGGCTGAGCTGGAAGCAGCAATCAACTCTACAAGGAACAACAAAGCCCCAGGACCCGACATGATTCCGATTGAAACAATCAAGGCAGGAGGTGATCCCTTGAAGAACATCCTACATGACCTGTTTAACCATGCGTGGAATACAGGAACAGTACCAGAAGAGTGGAACCAATCAGTGATCTTCAAAACAAGGGTGACCCACTAGAATGCAAGAATTACAGAGGGATATCACTCATGAGCCATGTTGGGAAACTATATGAGAGGATACTGGAAAGAAAAATGAGAAACAAAGTAGAAGAGGTGTTGTCTGAGAGCCAGTGTGGCTTTCGACCAGGAAGAGGAACAACAGACCAGATTGCGGCCTTGAGACGGTTGCTCGAGAAAAGCTGGGAATATGACATTGATCAGCACATCTGCTTCCAAGACCTAGAGAAAGCCTTCGACAGAGTCCCAAGGGAGAAAATGTGGAAGGTGATAGAGGAGACATGGATCAACGGCAGACTTCTCAGGGCTATCAAGAGCACATACACAAACCAAAGGAGCACAGTACTTGGTGGAAAGAAGCATTTTGACATCAACACGGGTGTACGACAAGGGAGTGTCCTTTCACCACTCCTGTTCATTACATACCTCAACCATGTAATAGTCAAAATAGAGAGGGAGGACCACAGAGCAGAACGCTTTGGCTATGCAGACGACTTGGCGCAGACCGCAGACAGCCAGTCCAGACTGCAATCTATCATGAACCAATGGGACCAGGAACTTACTGCTGCAGGACTTAAACTGAACTACATCAAGACAGAATACATGCAAGTGAGCAGGGTAATGCAAGAAGGCGAAATCAATGTGAATGGACAGACTTTGAAGCAAACCACAAACTTCACCTATTTAGGCAGCAAAATAACAGCAAACAACTTGATGGAAGATGAAATTAACAACAGAATCTCCAAGTTCACAAGGAATGTGAATGCACTGTACCCCCTCCTCAAGGAAAGGAAGATACCGAAAGATGTCAAGGCATGCATGTACACTACCATATTAAGACCAGTCCTGCTGTATGGTAGTGAAACCTGGATCCTAACCAAAAAACTCAAAAGCAGAATTCAAGCTACAGAGATGAGAGTACTACGACTCATTCATGGTGTAACCAAAAGAGACAGAATAAGAAATGAAAACATCAGAAGCACACTCTCAGTGGAATCCATTCTGACCATCATCGAAAGGAACCAACTGAGATGGTATGGACATGTCTTGAGGATGCCTGATGCAAGGGACACAAAAAGAATGTACGACTGGAAACCACGAAAGAAAAGACCAATAGGCCGACCGAGAAAAAGATGGGAGGATCAGATCAGAGAAATCCCCCAGAAAGAGGAGAGCAACTTCCAGAAAGTCAAAGCATTGACACTTGACCGGACGAAGTGGAGGAGTTTTACGAGGCTGCTAACTGACAGGCCAACTGGCCTACAGACGTCAGGGTGAGAGGTGAGGTGAGATATTTATCAACTCCACCGAGGAGTATGCAGCCAGCCCGGGGTCTGGTACGGCCATTGTGCGCTCGTACTTCAAACAGAGCAGTTCTGTGAAATTTGTCTTAATTTTTTTGCTCAAACATGTCTGGATCAAGACTGTCGATGCTAGTTTTGTACACGGTAAAGTACGTTAGAGTACATTTAAGTACGTAACGAAGTACGTTAGACTACGCTAGACTTCGTTAGCCTACGTTAGACTACGTAAAACTTCGGTTTAGTACGTTATTACTACGGATGCCTTTAACGTACCGCTCTTTTGAACATGTTAACAAATTACATCGAAGATCACAGCTCCCCTGAGTTAATATCAAGTTAGCATCACGGACAACTACGGTACGATACGGATGCTAGTACGTTCAACTACCTTCAATTTCGTTCACTACGATCACCAACGTTAGCCACGACTACGTTCATCTACGTCCACTACCGTAAGTATGACCGGCCCTTAACAATACTAGCCGGAGGGCCAAAGTCGAAAAAAGTGACTTAAGGTTTGCCAGATCTCCACAACAAGTTTAAACCGATTTGAATTGCAAGTATTTTCAATGAGACAAAATAATTCAGAGGTCTACCTCAACAAATTTGTTGCGAACACGTCCAAACCCAAGCGGCGTCTAAAAAAGCAGCCGTTTTGACTAGCTATAGATACTTGGCAAAATCTACCAAACGACCCTCAATTCAGCATTATTGTGCAATCATATTAAAGACAACAACAATTCCTATAATCTGATACCAAACACCATGGGGTATGAACAATATGTCATTATTTATGAGCATTTCTTGATTAAAGTCCGTAAACAAGAATTACATTGATTGGGGCTCCCTGTATGGTGTTCGAAATCGTACAAATTTGCTGTATTTTTTTAAATATCAAATGCTGACTTCTAGTTATTATAACTTTTCTTTTCAGACACAGTACACACTTTGAATTTTAGCAGAGTATTATCGATATAACTGGGCAGTTTTCTGAACAGTATTAGTTCAACTCCCAATGTAATTATTGATTAATGCCGAATAATGTAAATCAATAATTTCATATTTTGGGGGGAAAATGCCTAAAATTTGAGTTTGGGGCTAAAAATGACCGTGTTACATATCCCGAAACCCATGGTATTTGGTATCAGATTATAGGAAATTTGATTGTCTTTAATATGACTGCAAAATCATGCTGATTTCAGGTGTCGTTTGGGAAATGTTGCCAATTATCTATAGCAAGTCAAAACGGATACTTGTTTGGACGCCATCTTGGATTTGGAGGTGTTCGCAACAATTTGTTTGAGGTAGACCTCTGAATTAATTTGTCTCATTAAAAATATTTGCAAATAAAATTGGTTTAAACTTGTTATGGAGATCTGGCAACCTAAGTCCTTAAGGAAGCCACTTTTTCGACTTTGGCCCTCCGCCTATACAATCATTTTACATCAAGGCCACTCCTCTATGCATTTTTCTCGTCGTGTTTCTCCACTAATCTCATACACAGTGACTTGGTTCCTTCAGACCCAAATTATGCTAGACCCATCACAACATATGGTAATGTCGTGGGTAGGACAGTAGATCGAGAGAGAGGAGTGAGAGGCAAACGATGCGGTTGCAGTTGATCATTTATTAAATCAAAACAAAAACCCTGCAAAGACAGGAAACAACAATCAATCAGTTCATTGTAATATATGGCAATTATATCGATACATTGTAATACATGGCAATTAGTATGCATAATATTGTACTATTGAATACATGTTTATTATTATAATCATATTGAAATTTAAATGAAAATGGAAAATAATTTATAAGCGATTTCCCCAAAATCATATCAAATCCTCAGCTAACAATACAAGTTATTCATTAGCACCCCACATCTGTCCTCAAATCACAGATAATAATGAACTAATTGTATATCTCGAGAACATCGTCACCTCAAATGTGACATGCAAATCCTCCAATTTGCCCCTCAATAGCTACTTCCTCGTTATCCTCTGATAACACTCGTATCTTGCAATGCAAGAGCAAAATTAATTTCAAAGAATAAATTCTAACTCCAATCCCTACTATAAACTCCAGAACTTGCAATTAATGAGTCACAAGTACTTAATAAATCCAAACTGAATGAAATGGATGTATGTATGGGTATGTGTGTGTATAATTATACATAATTGCCTATTAATTACAACTTATCATATAACTAATCATACATTTATAACTATGATTATCAATCTAATAGCATAACAAAACTTAGTTGAACTTTTACATTGTTCATACTTCATATCCAATTTGGAATATCAGACAAAAAATCAAGATTTCAATACATTTCTTAGTCTGAAGCAAAAGGCTGTTGCATTAAAACATGATTCAAAGATATCATTACGTCCATCTATAAATCTACAGGAAAACTGTTACATATGATATCCAAAAGTACAATTACATGAAAAATATCAAGTAAATGCTCACCCAGGTTCAACAACCCCGATCACTCAAGCAGACCCAAAGCAGAGCATGAGTGAACACATGACTCGGCCACAGCCGACAAGCAGGCAGCTAAATAAATTAAAGCAAAAGTGATATTACAATCCTGTACCGCAACATTAAATTACCAATTGTAATTCAAGCATTTCATATTATCTAAACAATTGAGAGTTTAAAGGTTTAATTTCTCTCACCTAATTTAACACGAGCTAACAAGACCACAATATAATTACATCCTCGATGTCATGTTTATCAATGAATGCAAAGTCAAGTGGGCGTGGCATAAGTACGGCTGGTCGGCCATCTTTAAAAGTCAATTGCCACTCAAAGAAATCTTAGTACAATGCATAATTAAAACGATTCAAATCTTCAAAATACAAATTCACTTCTCAATTTGTGCCTCATAAACTTCCAAACAAACCTCAGTACACTGAACAATTTAAATATAAACCTTAATATAAAGTACACTGACCAGACGGCCTCAACAAAATGCTATGAGTTAATACACGTTACCGCGCTGACTATGTATGGTACAACGCATCTACCTATCCTGTATACATACTAAGCATAGAGCAAGATAACTTTATAAGACCGCTACAACTTCAAGTAAGATTTATCTAACATGCATATAAAATTATTCTACATACCTAACAACACGTGAATCAGCTTCTTCTGTTACATCGAGAGCAGATAGACAGGACAAACACCTCGAATGAAAGTCGGTGGAGGAATAAATTCAAGCTTCCCGGCCTCTCCATCCACCCACTATAATACTAGTCCCAGAAGCAACCTGATTACCCGAGATTAATCCACCCCTCAAATCTTCAGAGGTAGCCTCCATTAAATAGATTGAATGTAATCACACACAAAATCCCTCTATAGCTTGAGACTACTACACATTCCAAACTACAGACCTACTTTTAATACGATGTAAAGATATTACAAAATGAAGTGTCTCACTGCATACATGGCTGCACTGCAAACAAAGCTAGTGCATGCCAAGCTACGGACCTACTTTTAATACAGAGTAAAGATATTACTGAGTGAAGCGTCTCACTACATACTTGGCTGCCCTGCAATCAGACCTAGTGCATACCAGAGTACATCTAAGATATTTTCACCTGTTCTAAACAATGTACAGACCTCAGAGAAACTAACAAGTTATCATAACAAGTCTGTGCAGCTTATTGTTCCTCTGCTCAACTATCTCAAACAGCTATAAATAAACAATCAAGTAATTTAAAGGCACGCTAAGCTTCTGAGCAATAAACCCAAATTTCAGCTCTACATTTGCAACAACAAAAATCTCGTCCCCGACATCTCCCCCATTTCTAACATAGTCGTCCCGACTATAATATAATCATAACAAAGTGTCCGTCAAACGACACAAATCTTTTTCCAA
The DNA here is from genome assembly GCA_037951105.1 of Echinarachnius parma. Taxonomy (NCBI): domain Eukaryota; kingdom Metazoa; phylum Echinodermata; class Echinoidea; order Clypeasteroida; family Echinarachniidae; genus Echinarachnius; species Echinarachnius parma. Next base: position 54,170 of record JBAMJV010002712.1, read on the forward strand.
CTGTATCACTCATAACTAAAACAGAGTAACCTATACATCCACTAAAGGTGCCCACTAGGCTCATAAAACAAATCTCCCAATTACATACATAATCTAAAACTAGTCATCTTGGACTCCACATCGTTCAAATCGTCCTCATCGTTCCCATCCGTTTCCATCGTCTACGCCGTTTCTAACCGTTTCCATCGTCTACGCCGTTTCTAACCGTTTCCATCGTCTACGCCGTTTCTAACCGTTTCCATCGTCTACGCCGTTTCTAACCGTCCTACTAGTTCAGCAACGAGAATGAGTTCAACCAGTTCATCGGCTTCGAGTTCAACCGGTTCATCGGCTTGGAGTTCGTCGGCTCGGAGTTCGTCGGCTCGGAGTTCGTCGGCTCGGAGTTCGTCGGCTCGGAGTTCATTGGCTCGGAGTTCTCGGAGTTCATCAGCTTGGAGTTCATCGGCTTCGAGTTCATCGGCTTCGAGTTCATCGGCTTCGAGTTCATCCGCCTCGAGCCCAACCAGCCTCGAGCTCAGCAAAGATTTCCGCGGGTTGAACCTGGGGTTGACTTCTAGGACTCCTATCCCATCCTCGTCGCCAATTTGTCGTGGGTAGGACAGGAGATCGAGAGAGGGGAGTCAGAGGCAAACGATGCGGTTGCAGTTGATCATTTATTAAATCAAAACAAAAACCCTGCAAAGACAGGAAACAACAATCAATCAGTTCATTGTAATATATGGCAATTATATCGATACATTGTAATACATGGCAATTAGTATGCATAATATTGTACTATTGAATACATGTTTATTATTTTAATCATATTGAAATTTAAGTGAAAATGGAAAATAATTTATAAGCGATTTCCCCAAAATCATATCAAATCCTCAGCTAACAATACAAGTTATTCATTAGCACCCCACATCTGTCCTCAAATCACAGATAATAATGAACTAATTGTATATCTCGAGAACATCGTCACCTCAAATGTGACATGCAAATCCTCCAATTTGCCCCTCAATAGCTACTTCCTCGTTATCCTCTGATAACACTCGTATCTTGCAATGCAAGAGCAAAATTAATTCCAAAGAATAAATTCTAACTCCAATCCCTACTATAAACTCCAGAACTTGCAATTAATGAGTCACAAGTACTTAATAAATCCAAACTGAATGAAATGGATGTATGTATGGGTATATGTGTGTATAATTATACATAATTGCCTATTAATTACAACTTATCATATAACTAATCATACATTTATAACTATGATTATCAATCTAATAGCATAACAAAACTTAGTTGAACTTTTACATTGTTCATACTTCATATCCAATTTGGAATATCAGACAAAAAATCAAGATTTCAATACATTTCTTAGTCTGAAGCAAAAGGCTGTTGCATTAAAACATGATTCAAAGATATCATTACGTCCATCTATAAATCTACAGGAAAACTGTTACATATGATATCCAAAAGTACAATTACATGAAAAATATCAAGTAAATGCTCACCCAGGTTCAACAACCCCGATCACTCAAGCAGACCCAAAGCAGAGCTTGAGTGAACACATGACTCGGCCACAGCCGACAGGCAGGCAGCTAAATAAATTAAAGAAAAGTGATATTACAATCCTGTACCGCAACATTAAATTACCAATTGTAATTCAAGCATTTCATATTATCTAAACAATTGAGAGTTTAAAGGTTTAATTTCTCTCACCTAATTTAACACGAGCTAACAAGACCACAATATAATTACATCCTTGATGTCATGTTTATCAATGAATGCAAAGTCAAGTGGGCGTGGCATAAGTACGGCTGGTCGGCCATCTTTAAAAGTCAATTGCCACTCAAAGAAATCTTAGTACAATGCATAATTAAAACGATTCAAATCTTCAAAATACAAATTCACTTCTCAATTTGTGCCTCATAAACTTCCAAACAAACCTCAGTACACTGAACAATTTAAATATAAACCTTAATATAAAGTACACTGACCAGACGGCCTCAACAAAATGCTATGAGTTAATACACGTTACCGCGCTGACTATGTATGGTACAACGCATCTACCTATCCTGTATACATACTAAGCATAGAGCAAGATAACTTTATAAGACCGCTACAACTTCAAGTAAGATTTATCTAACATGCATATAAAATTATTCTACATACCTAACAACACGTGAATCAGCTTCTTCTGTTACATCGAGAGCAGATAGACAGGACAAACACCTCGAATGAAAGTCGGTGGAGGAATAAATTCAAGCTTCCCGGCCTCTCCATCCACCCACTATAATACTAGTCCCAGAAGCAACCTGATTACCCGAGATTAATCCACCCCTCAAATCTTCAGAGGTAGCCTCCATTAAATAGATTGAATGTAATCACACACAAAATCCCTCTATAGCTTGAGACTACTACACATTCCAAACTACAGACCTACTTTTAATACGATGTAAAGATATTACAAAATGAAGTGTCTCACTGCATACATGGCTGCACTGCAAACAAAGCTAGTGCATGCCAAGCTACGGACCTACTTTTAATACAGAGTAAAGATATTACTGAGTGAAGCGTCTCACTACATACTTGGCTGCCCTGCAATCAGACCTAGTGCATACCAGAGTACATCTAAGATATTTTCACCTGTTCTAAACAATGTACAGACCTCAGAGAAACTAACAAGTTATCATAACAAGTCTGTGCAGCTTATTGTTCCTCTGCTCAACTATCTCAAACAGCTATAAATAAACAATCAAGTAATTTAAAGGCACGCTAAGCTTCTGAGCAATAAACCCAAATTTCAGCTCTACATTTGCAACAACAAAAATCTCGTCCCCGACATCTCCCCCATTTCTAACATAGTCGTCCCGACTATAATATAATCATAACAAAGTGTCCGTCAAACGACACAAATCCTTTTCCAACTGTATCACTCATAACTAAAACAGAGTAACCTATACATCCACTAAAGGTGCCCACTAGGCTCATAAAACAAATCTCCCAATTACATACATAATCTAAAACTGGTCATCTTGGACTCCACATCGTTCAAATCGTCCTCATCGTTCCCATCCGTTTCCATCGTCTACGCCGTTTCTAACCGTTTCCATCGTCTACGCCGTTTCTAACCGTCCTACTAGTTCAGCAACGAGAATGAGTTCAACCAGTTCATCGGCTTCGAGTTCAACCGGTTCATCGGCTTGGAGTTCGTCGGCTCGGAGTTCGTCGGCTCGGAGTTCGTCGGCTCGGAGTTCGTCGGCTCGGAGTTCATTGGCTCGGAGTTCTCGGAGTTCATCAGCTTGGAGTTCATCGGCTTCGAGTTCATCGGCTTCGAGTTCATCGGCTTCGAGTTCATCCGCCTCGAGCCCAACCAGCCTCGAGCTCAGCAAAGATTTCCGCGGGTTGAACCTGGGGTTGACTTCTAGGACTCCTATCCCATCCTCGTCGCCAATTTGTCGTGGGTAGGACAGGAGATCGAGAGAGGGGAGTCAGAGGCAAACGATGCGGTTGCAGTTGATCATTTATTAAATCAAAACAAAAACCCTGCAAAGACAGGAAACAACAATCAATCAGTTCATTGTAATATATGGCAATTATATCGATACATTGTAATACATGGCAATTAGTATGCATAATATTGTACTATTGAATACATGTTTATTATTATAATCATATTGAAATTTAAGTGAAAATGGAAAATAATTTATAAGCGATTTCCCCAAAATCATATCAAATCCTCAGCTAACAATACAAGTTATTCATTAGCACCCCACATCTGTCCTCAAATCACAGATAATAATGAACTAATTGTATATCTCGAGAACATCGTCACCTCAAATGTGACATGCAAATCCTCCAATTTGCCCCTCAATAGCTACTTCCTCGTTATCCTCTGATAACACTCGTATCTTGCAATGCAAGAGCAAAATTAATTCCAAAGAATAAATTCTAACTCCAATCCCTACTATAAACTCCAGAACTTGCAATTAATGAGTCACAAGTACTTAATACATCCAAACTGAATGAAATGGATGTATGTATGGGTATATGTGTGTATAATTATACATAATTGCCTATTAATTACAACTTATCATATAACTAATCATACATTTATAACTATGATTATCAATCTAATAGCATAACAAAACTTAGTTGAACTTTTACATTGTTCATACTTCATATCCAATTTGGAATATCAGACAAAAAATCAAGATTTCAATACATTTCTTAGTCTGAAGCAAAAGGCTGTTGCATTAAAACATGATTCAAAGATATCATTACGTCCATCTATAAATCTACAGGAAAACTGTTACATATGATATCCAAAAGTACAATTACATGAAAAATATCAAGTAAATGCTCACCCAGGTTCAACAACCCCGATCACTCAAGCAGACCCAAAGCAGAGCATGAGTGAACACATGACTCGGCCACAGCCGACAGGCAGGCAGCTAAATAAATTAAAGCAAAAGTGATATTACAATCCTGTACCGCAACATTAAATTACCAATTGTAATTCAAGCATTTCATATTATCTAAACAATTGAGAGTTTAAAGGTTTAATTTCTCTCACCTAATTTAACACGAGCTAACAAGACCACAATATAATTACATCCTTGATGTCATGTTTATCAATGAATGCAAAGTCAAGTGGGCGTGGCATAAGTACGGCTGGTCGGCCATCTTTAAAAGTCAATTGCCACTCAAAGAAATCTTAGTACAATGCATAATTAAAACGATTCAAATCTTCAAAATACAAATTCACTTCTCAATTTGTGCCTCATAAACTTCCAAACAAACCTCAGTACACTGAACAATTTAAATATAAACCTTAATATAAAGTACACTGACCAGACGGCCTCAACAAAATGCTATGAGTTAATACACGTTACCGCGCTGACTATGTATGGTACAACGCATCTACCTATCCTGTATACATACTAAGCATAGAGCAAGATAACTTTATAAGACCGCTACAACTTCAAGTAAGATTTATCTAACATGCATATAAAATTATTCTACATACCTAACAACACGTGAATCAGCTTCTTCTGTTACATCGAGAGCAGATAGACAGGACAAACACCTCGAATGAAAGTCGGTGGAGGAATAAATTCAAGCTTCCCGGCCTCTCCATCCACACACTATAATACTAGTCCCAGAAGCAACCTGATTACCCGAGATTAATCCACCCCTCAAATCTTCAGAGGTAGCCTCCATTAAATAGATTGAATGTAATCACACACAAAATCCCTCTATAGCTTGAGACTACTACACATTCCAAACTACAGACCTACTTTTAATACGATGTAAAGATATTACAAAATGAAGTGTCTCACTGCATACATGGCTGCACTGCAAACAAAGCTAGTGCATGCCAAGCTACGGACCTACTTTTAATACAGAGTAAAGATATTACTGAGTGAAGCGTCTCACTACATACTTGGCTGCCCTGCAATCAGACCTAGTGCATACCAGAGTACATCTAAAATATTTTCACCTGTTCTAAACAATGTACAGACCTCAGAGAAACTAACAAGTTATCATAACAAGTCTGTGCAGCTTATTGTTCCTCTGCTCAACTATCTCAAACAGCTATAAATAAACAATCAAGTAATTTAAAGGCACGCTAAGCTTCTGAGCAATAAACCCAAATTTCAGCTCTACATTTGCAACAACAAAAATCTCGTCCCCGACATCTCCCCCATTTCTAACATAGTCGTCCCGACTATAATATAATCATAACAAAGTGTCCGTCAAACGACACAAATCTTTTTCCAACTGTATCACTCATAACTAAAACAGAGTAACCTATACATCCACTAAAGGTGCCCACTAGGCTCATAAAACAAATCTCCCAATTACATACATAATCTAAAACTGGTCATCTTGGACTCCACATCGTTCAAATCGTCCTCATCGTTCCCATCCGTTTCCATCGTCTACGCCGTTTCTAACCGTTTCCATCGTCTACGCCGTTTCTAACCGTTTCCATCGTCTACGCCGTTTCTAACCGTTTCCATCGTCTACGCCGTTTCTAACCGTCCTACTAGTTCAGCAACGAGAATGAGTTCAACCAGTTCATCGGCTTCGAGTTCAACCGGTTCATCGGCTTGGAGTTCGTCGGCTCGGAGTTCGTCGGCTCGGAGTTCGTCGGCTCGGAGTTCGTCGGCTCGGAGTTCATTGGCTCGGAGTTCTCGGAGTTCATCAGCTTGGAGTTCATCGGCTTCGAGTTCATCGGCTTCGAGTTCATCGGCTTCGAGTTCATCCGCCTCGAGCCCAACCAGCCTCGAGCTCAGCAAAGATTTCCGCGGGTTGAACCTGGGGTTGACTTCTAGGACTCCTATCCCATCCTCGTCGCCAATTTGTCGTGGGTAGGACAGGAGATCGAGAGAGGGGAGTCAGAGGCAAACGATGCGGTTGCAGTTGATCATTTATTAAATCAAAACAAAAACCCTGCAAAGACAGGAAACAACAATCAATCAGTTCATTGTAATATATGGCAATTATATCGATACATTGTAATACATGGCAATTAGTATGCATAATATTGTACTATTGAATACATGTTTATTATTATAATCATATTGAAATTTAAGTGAAAATGGAAAATAATTTATAAGCGATTTCCCCAAAATCATATCAAATCCTCAGCTAACAATACAAGTTATTCATTAGCACCCCACATCTGTCCTCAAATCACAGATAATAATGAACTAATTGTATATCTCGAGAACATCGTCACCTCAAATGTGACATGCAAATCCTCCAATTTGCCCCTCAATAGCTACTTCCTCGTTATCCTCTGATAACACTCGTATCTTGCAATGCAAGAGCAAAATTAATTCCAAAGAATAAATTCTAACTCCAATCCCTACTATAAACTCCAGAACTTGCAATTAATGAGTCACAAGTACTTAATAAATCCAAACTGAATGAAATGGATGTATGTATGGGTATATGTGTGTATAATTATACATAATTGCCTATTAATTACAACTTATCATATAACTAATCATACATTTATAACTATGATTATCAATCTAATAGCATAACAAAACTTAGTTGAACTTTTACATTGTTCATACTTCATATCCAATTTGGAATATCAGACAAAAAATCAAGATTTCAATACATTTCTTAGTCTGAAGCAAAAGGCTGTTGCATTAAAACATGATTCAAAGATATCATTACGTCCATCTATAAATCTACAGGAAAACTGTTACATATGATATCCAAAAGTACAATTACATGAAAAATATCAAGTAAATGCTCACCCAGGTTCAACAACCCCGATCACTCAAGCAGACCCAAAGCAGAGCATGAGTGAACACATGACTCGGCCACAGCCGACAGGCAGGCAGCTAAATAAATTAAAGAAAAGTGATATTACAATCCTGTACCGCAACATTAAATTACCAATTGTAATTCAAGCATTTCATATTATCTAAACAATTGAGAGTTTAAAGGTTTAATTTCTCTCACCTAATTTAACACGAGCTAACAAGACCACAATATAATTACACCCTTGATGTCATGTTTATCAATGAATGCAAAGTCAAGTGGGCGTGGCATAAGTACGGCTGGTCGGCCATCTTTAAAAGTCAATTGCCACTCAAAGAAATCTTAGTACAATGCATAATTAAAACGATTCAAATCTTCAAAATACAAATTCACTTCTCAATTTGTGCCTCATAAACTTCCAAACAAACCTCAGTACACTGAACAATTTAAATATAAACCTTAATATAAAGTACACTGACCAGACGGCCTCAACAAAATGCTATGAGTTAATACACGTTACCGCGCTGACTATGTATGGTACAACGCATCTACCTATCCTGTATACATACTAAGCATAGAGCAAGATAACTTTATAAGACCGCTACAACTTCAAGTAAGATTTATCTAACATGCATATAAAATTATTCTACATACCTAACAACACGTGAATCAGCTTCTTCTGTTACATCGAGAGCAGATAGACAGGACAAACACCTCGAATGAAAGTCGGTGGAGGAATAAATTCAAGCTTCCCGGCCTCTCCATCCACACACTATAATACTAGTCCCAGAAGCAACCTGATTACCCGAGATTAATCCACCCCTCAAATCTTCAGAGGTAGCCTCCATTAAATAGATTGAATGTAATCACACACAAAATCCCTCTATAGCTTGAGACTACTACACATTCCAAACTACAGACCTACTTTTAATACGATGTAAAGATATTACAAAATGAAGTGTCTCACTGCATACATGGCTGCACTGCAAACAAAGCTAGTGCATGCCAAGCTACGGACCTACTTTTAATACAGAGTAAAGATATTACTGAGTGAAGCGTCTCACTACATACTTGGCTGCCCTGCAATCAGACCTAGTGCATACCAGAGTACATCTAAGATATTTTCACCTGTTCTAAACAATGTACAGACCTCAGAGAAACTAACAAGTTATCATAACAAGTCTGTGCAGCTTATTGTTCCTCTGCTCAACTATCTCAAACAGCTATAAATAAACAATCAAGTAATTTAAAGGCACGCTAAGCTTCTGAGCAATAAACCCAAATTTCAGCTCTACATTTGCAACAACAAAAATCTCGTCCCCGACATCTCCCCCATTTCTAACATAGTCGTCCCGACTATAATATAATCATAACAAAGTGTCCGTCAAACGACACAAATCTTTTTCCAACTGTATCACTCATAACTAAAACAGAGTAACCTATACATCCACTAAAGGTGCCCACTAGGCTCATAAAACAAATCTCCCAATTACATACATAATCTAAAACTGGTCATCTTGGACTCCACATCGTTCAAATCGTCCTCATCGTTCCCATCCGTTTCCATCGTCTACGCCGTTTCTAACCGTTTCCATCGTCTACGCCGTTTCTAACCGTTTCCATCGTCTACGCCGTTTCTAACCGTTTCCATCGTCTACGCCGTTTCTAACCGTCCTACTAGTTCAGCAACGAGAATGAGTTCAACCAGTTCATCGGCTTCGAGTTCAACCGGTTCATCGGCTTGGAGTTCGTCGGCTCGGAGTTCGTCGGCTCGGAGTTCGTCGGCTCGGAGTTCGTCGGCTCGGAGTTCATTGGCTCGGAGTTCTCGGAGTTCATCAGCTTGGAGTTCATCGGCTTCGAGTTCATCGGCTTCGAGTTCATCGGCTTCGAGTTCATCCGCCTCGAGCCCAACCAGCCTCGAGCTCAGCAAAGATTTCCGCGGGTTGAACCTGGGGTTGACTTCTAGGACTCCTATCCCATCCTCGTCGCCAATTTGTCGTGGGTAGGACAGGAGATCGAGAGAGGGGAGTCAGAGGCAAACGATGCGGTTGCAGTTGATCATTTATTAAATCAAAACAAAAACCCTGCAAAGACAGGAAACAACAATCAATCAGTTCATTGTAATATATGGCAATTATATCGATACATTGTAATACATGGCAATTAGTATGCATAATATTGTACTATTGAATACATGTTTATTATTATAATCATATTGAAATTTAAGTGAAAATGGAAAATAATTTATAAGCGATTTCCCCAAAATCATATCAAATCCTCAGCTAACAATACAAGTTATTCATTAGCACCCCACATCTGTCCTCAAATCACAGATAATAATGAACTAATTGTATATCTCGAGAACATCGTCACCTCAAATGTGACATGCAAATCCTCCAATTTGCCCCTCAATAGCTACTTCCTCGTTATCCTCTGATAACACTCGTATCTTGCAATGCAAGAGCAAAATTAATTCCAAAGAATAAATTCTAACTCCAATCCCTACTATAAACTCCAGAACTTGCAATTAATGAGTCACAAGTACTTAATAAATCCAAACTGAATGAAATGGATGTATGTATGGGTATATGTGTGTATAATTATACATAATTGCCTATTAATTACAACTTATCATATAACTAATCATACATTTATAACTATGATTATCAATCTAATAGCATAACAAAACTTAGTTGAACTTTTACATTGTTCATACTTCATATCCAATTTGGAATATCAGACAAAAAATCAAGATTTCAATACATTTCTTAGTCTGAAGCAAAAGGCTGTTGCATTAAAACATGATTCAAAGATATCATTACGTCCATCTATAAATCTACAGGAAAACTGTTACATATGATATCCAAAAGTACAATTACATGAAAAATATCAAGTAAATGCTCACCCAGGTTCAACAACCCCGATCACTCAAGCAGACCCAAAGCAGAGCATGAGTGAACACATGACTCGGCCACAGCCGACAGGCAGGCAGCTAAATAAATTAAAGCAAAAGTGATATTACAATCCTGTACCGCAACATTAAATTACCAATTGTAATTCAAGCATTTCATATTATCTAAACAATTGAGAGTTTAAAGGTTTAATTTCTCTCACCTAATTTAACACGAGCTAACAAGACCACAATATAATTACATCCTTGATGTCATGTTTATCAATGAATGCAAAGTCAAGTGGGCGTGGCATAAGTACGGCTGGTCGGCCATCTTTAAAAGTCAATTGCCACTCAAAGAAATCTTAGTACAATGCATAATTAAAACGATTCAAATCTTCAAAATACAAATTCACTTCTCAATTTGTGCCTCATAAACTTCCAAACAAACCTCAGTACACTGAACAATTTAAATATAAACCTTAATATAAAGTACACTGACCAGACGGCCTCAACAAAATGCTATGAGTTAATACACGTTACCGCGCTGACTATGTATGGTACAACGCATCTACCTATCCTGTATACATACTAAGCATAGAGCAAGATAACTTTATAAGACCGCTACAACTTCAAGTAAGATTTATCTAACATGCATATAAAATTATTCTACATACCTAACAACACGTGAATCAGCTTCTTCTGTTACATCGAGAGCAGATAGACAGGACAAACACCTCGAATGAAAGTCGGTGGAGGAATAAATTCAAGCTTCCCGGCCTCTCCATCCACACACTATAATACTAGTCCCAGAAGCAACCTGATTACCCGAGATTAATCCACCCCTCAAATCTTCAGAGGTAGCCTCCATTAAATAGATTGAATGTAATCACACACAAAATCCCTCTATAGCTTGAGACTACTACACATTCCAAACTACAGACCTACTTTTAATACGATGTAAAGATATTACAAAATGAAGTGTCTCACTGCATACATGGCTGCACTGCAAACAAAGCTAGTGCATGCCAAGCTACGGACCTACTTTTAATACAGAGTAAAGATATTACTGAGTGAAGCGTCTCACTACATACTTGGCTGCCCTGCAATCAGACCTAGTGCATACCAGAGTACATCTAAGATATTTTCACCTGTTCTAAACAATGTACAGACCTCAGAGAAACTAACAAGTTATCATAACAAGTCTGTGCAGCTTATTGTTCCTCTGCTCAACTATCTCAAACAGCTATAAATAAACAATCAAGTAATTTAAAGGCACGCTAAGCTTCTGAGCAATAAACCCAAATTTCAGCTCTACATTTGCAACAACAAAAATCTCGTCCCCGACATCTCCCCCATTTCTAACATAGTCGTCCCGACTATAATATAATCATAACAAAGTGTCCGTCAAACGACACAAATCTTTTTCCGACTGTATCACTCATAACTTAAACAGAGTAACCTATACATCCACTAAAGGTGCCCACTAGGCTCATAAAACAAATCTCCCAATTACATACATAATCTCAAACTGGTCATCTTGGACTCCACATCGTTCAAATCGTCCTCATCGTTCCCATCCGTTTCCATCGTCTACGCCGTTTCTAACCGTTTCCATCGTCTACGCCGTTTCTAACCGTTTCCATAGTCTACGCCGTTTCTAACCGTTTCCATCGTCTACGCCGTTTCTAACCGTTTCCATCGTCTACGCCGTTTCTAACCGTTTCCATCGTCTACGCCGTTTCTAACCGTCCTACTAGTTCAGCAACGAGAATGAGTTCAACCAGTTCATCGGCTTCGAGTTCAACCGGTTCATCGGCTTGGAGTTCGTCGGCTCGGAGTTCGTCGGCTCGGAGTTCGTCGGCTCGGAGTTCGTCGGCTCGGAGTTCATTGGCTCGGAGTTCTCGGAGTTCATCAGCTTGGAGTTCATCGGCTTCGAGTTCATCGGCTTCGAGTTCATCCGCCTCGAGCCCAACCAGCCTCGAGCTCAGCAAAGATTTCCGCGGGTTGAACCTGGGGTTGACTCCTAGGACTCCTATCCCATCCTCGTCGCCAATTTGTCGTGGGTAGGACAGGAGATCGAGAGAGGGGAGTCAGAGGCAAACGATGCGGTTGCAGTTGATCATTTATTAAATCAAAACAAAAACCCTGCAAAGACAGGAAACAACAATCAATCAGTTCATTGTAATATATGGCAATTATATCGATACATTGGGTGATTTCAAGTATGGTGTTTAAATCTGGTGTTAGTGTTTATTAAACACTAAATCGGGCTTAAACACCATACTTGAAATGACTTAGTGTTAGGATGGTGTTAACGTGATGACCTCTGATTTCACCGTTGTACAAACTTCCGTTTCCGACTGGCGGTGTTTATTGATATGGCAATATACTATCAGAGATGGTGTTGAGCTAGTGTTAGTGTTTATTAAACACTAACTGCAGCCTTAACACCGTACTTGAAATGAGTTGGTGTTAGAGGTTTGACCTCGTATTTCCGGCAGTGGCACGTGGTTGCTGGTGTTTACCGTCGTCTGCTAATCTGCCCGATAGTGTTAGTGTTGAGCATGTATACGCAAAACTCCATAGAGATAACAACTTCCATAGGGATCGAAATGAAAGTCATTTCAAGTACAGATCGAGCTGGTGTTAGTGTTACTGTTGCTAGGTGGGCATTAAAATCACAATTCTGAACTGAAATGGTGGTGTTTTTGTTTGTCTGAGCATGTAAAAAGGGTGTCAACCTAGATAATTTTATTTTTTTAATTAATGTATTGATTTGAATATCTATAGTAATTTAAAGAAATAAGGTCATACAATTCATATTTTCATTATTTTATAATCAAACATTAGTTTTCACTACATAAATTCTTTAGACCATTTGGAATAATAATACAACAAAGCAAAATTTGAATAGCCAGGTTCTTCCTTATGTTTATATTGTTGTTAACATTAATTATTTTATGTATTTCTTGTCTAATTATACACCCGCCACCCCCCCCCCCCCCCCTCCCCCGAAAAAAGTCACTAAGCACTGGGAATTGTCTGTACATCTTTGACATTTTATTACAGTGAACTTATAATTGAGTTAAAAACTGTAGTAAATTTGTTGTGAATAATGGCTAAAAAAAAAAAAATAATAAAAAAAAAAATAACCACACCGGGGACTCGAACCCACTTCTATGATTTATCTGGTTAAGTGATACACGTGCGACAGGTCTTAACCCACTCGGCCACCAAGCACCTAGTGATCACGTGACCGATTTTAATAAAGTATATCATGTTACATACTATTGGTATTTACTCGGAACTTGCTACCGTGCTGTCACCGGGATTTATGCCTACATCTTCGGCTATGCAAACCGTTAACGCTAGCCATATGTCTCAGCGCGCGACGGGCATTCAATTTTTAGAAGAGAGTCACGCACATTTCTTGCGAGTTTAATTACAAATTTCACTAAAAATAGGGAATATTCACTAAAATCGTATCGACCAAGTGAATGGTTTGAATGTTTTTTTTTAATTATAGTATTCAATACATGTATGTGATAAATCTTCATTACGGCTTGCTCTCTAATTCGTAACCATGTAAGCGTTTTCGTTACCATTTTAAGGGCGTTCGCGTGATTTTGTCTCTGGTGTTGACAAACACTAGCGATACTGATCGATTACTACTCAAGGTCATCACGATTAAAAAGTTCGTGACCTTAGATGCTTAATCTGGAAGCTGGTGTTTAGCTCAGATTAGAGGCAGTTTTTCACCCTCAACACTAACACTAACCCCAACACCATACTTGAAATCACCCATTGTAATACATGGCAATTAGTATGCATAATATTGTACTATTGAATACATGTTTATTATTATAATCATATTGAAATTTAAGTGAAAATGGAAAATAATTTATAAGCGATTTCCCCAAAATCATATCAAATCCTCAGCTAACAATACAAGTTATTCATTAGCACCCCACATCTGTCCTCAAATCACAGATAATAATGAACTAATTGTATATCTCGAGAACATCGTCACCTCAAATGTGACATGCAAATCCTCCAATTTGCCCCTCAATAGCTACTTCCTCGTTATCCTCTGATAACACTCGTATCTTGCAATGCAAGAGCAAAATTAATTTCAAAGAATAAATTCTAACTCCAATCCCTACTATAAACTCCAGAACTTGCAATTAATGAGTCACAAGTACTTAATAAATCCAAACTGAATGAAATGGATGTATGTATGGGTATGTGTGTGTATAATTATACATAATTGCCTATTAATTACAACTTATCATATAACTAATCATACATTTATAACTATGATTATCAATCTAATAGCATAACAAAACTTAGTTGAACTTTTACATTGTTCATACTTCATATCCAATTTGGAATATCAGACAAAAAATCAAGATTTCAATACATTTCTTAGTCTGAAGCAAAAGGCTGTTGCATTAAAACATGATTCAAAGATATCATTACGTCCATCTATAAATCTACAGGAAAACTGTTACATATGATATCCAAAAGTACAATTACATGAAAAATATCAAGTAAATGCTCACCCAGGTTCAACAACCCCGATCACTCAAGCAGACCCAAAGCAGAGCATGAGTGAACACATGACTCGGCCACAGCCGACAGGCAGGCAGCTAAATAAATTAAAGCAAAAGTGATATTACAATCCTGTACCGCAACATTAAATTACCAATTGTAATTCAAGCATTTCATATTATCTAAACAATTGAGAGTTTAAAGGTTTAATTTCTCTCACCTAATTTAACACGAGCTAACAAGACCACAATATAATTACATCCTCGATGTCATGTTTATCAATGAATGCAAAGTCAAGTGGGCGTGGCATAAGTACGGCTGGTCGGCCATCTTTAAAAGTCAATTGCCACTCAAAGAAATCTTAGTACAATGCATAATTAAAACGATTCAAATCTTCAAAATACAAATTCACTTCTCAATTTGTGCCTCATAAACTTCCAAACAAACCTCAGTACACTGAACAATTTAAATATAAACCTTAATATAAAGTACACTGACCAGACGGCCTCAACAAAATGCTATGAGTTAATACACGTTACCGCGCTGACTATGTATGGTACAACGCATCTACCTATCCTGTATACATACTAAGCATAGAGCAAGATAACTTTATAAGACCGCTACAACTTCAAGTAAGATTTATCTAACATGCATATAAAATTATTCTACATACCTAACAACACGTGAATCAGCTTCTTCTGTTACATCGAGAGCAGATAGACAGGACAAACACCTCGAATGAAAGTCGGTGGAGGAATAAATTCAAGCTTCCCGGCCTCTCCATCCACCCACTATAATACTAGTCCCAGAAGCAACCTGATTACCCGAGATTAATCCACCCCTCAAATCTTCAGAGGTAGCCTCCATTAAATAGATTGAATGTAATCACACACAAAATCCCTCTATAGCTTGAGACTACTACACATTCCAAACTACAGACCTACTTTTAATACGATGTAAAGATATTACAAAATGAAGTGTCTCACTGCATACATGGCTGCACTGCAAACAAAGCTAGTGCATGCCAAGCTACGGACCTACTTTTAATACAGAGTAAAGATATTACTGAGTGAAGCGTCTCACTACATACTTGGCTGCCCTGCAATCAGACCTAGTGCATACCAGAGTACATCTAAGATATTTTCACCTGTTCTAAACAATGTACAGACCTCAGAGAAACTAACAAGTTATCATAACAAGTCTGTGCAGCTTATTGTTCCTCTGCTCAACTATCTCAAACAGCTATAAATAAACAATCAAGTAATTTAAAGGCACGCTAAGCTTCTGAGCAATAAACCCAAATTTCAGCTCTACATTTGCAACAACAAAAATCTCGTCCCCGACAGTAATGTACAGTATAAAGGTTTAGAAAAAAAGACGGCACATTATCAACATGATTTATTATATTCCTCCGCAACCCCACATCACCTTTTCCGTAGCATAACAGGTCAAAGGGAATATAGGGGCGCCATCGGTGGCTTGGCAATCACCTTCCTCCATCCTTCCGCTACATCCCTGCCGGAAAGAACACACTCATCCAATGTGTGAACACACTGTGTTACACAGTGTGGAACATTGCGTTACACAGTATGGAATACAATGTTAAATTTGAGCGTTTTCACAGTGTGAAAGCCCACTCAAACTGTGAACACAATGTGAACCCATTGTGAAATTGCTGAGATACACAGTGTGAGCGCCTTTTACACTGTCGCGATAGTGCCCTCACAGTGTGTTCACACATTGGTCACAGAATGTTCACAGTGCGATTTGGTTATCACATTGTGAAAACGCTCGAAATTTACATTGTGGACAACACTCTAAAACACATTGTGTTCACACTGTGTTATCACTG
Organism: Echinarachnius parma; assembly: GCA_037951105.1. Taxonomy (NCBI): domain Eukaryota; kingdom Metazoa; phylum Echinodermata; class Echinoidea; order Clypeasteroida; family Echinarachniidae; genus Echinarachnius; species Echinarachnius parma. The sequence continues at coordinate 70,738 of JBAMJV010002712.1, forward strand.
TGGATGAGTGTGTTCTTTCCGGCAGGGATATACCTCTACAATTTACATTGAGCCAGTATTTAAAAAGGTTGATATAGACAAATAAGTTACAATGATTTTATTTATTTGTTTCTGGTGTGAAAATATTGTTCATGCTGAAGTTACTCATCTTTTTAACAGAGAGGGGATAATCGAGATACTATATATCGTCAACTTCGTTTAATATAAATACGTGCAGCAGAGCTTCTCTGCTCACTATCTTATTAAAATCTAAACGTGTCTAAGCAACAGCTAGTAGGCACAACACAAACAACATGTACACTCCTACATTAACACACGAACTCTGCTGAATGCAATGAATTATGGTCAGTGTTACCAGTAAAAATCACAAAGCACATGCAAAATTAAAGGGCAAGATTTGGTGGATTGTTTTATAAACGGATGTTTATATGCAATTTAGTGTGTTCAAAGACATGTTGAAGGTAAGATTAAGACCACTTATCATATTCGTGTGATATCAGTTTTATAATGTCAATTTGTTTACCTCAAGTGGAACCCTCCCTAAGAACTGTGGAAAACAAAACTAATTGATATTATTATGATACTTGGTATTGCGATGATAGGAACTATCGCACACTTGACTCTTAATCTGAGCATTAAAAACTAAACATAACACGATTGATTAGTACAAATTATTACTGGCTAAACACACATACTAGCATATTCCCCGAATATGCGTGTATTGGAGGCTATTAGAACGAGGAGGAGTTGGAGGAAGAAGATGAGCTGAAACATGGGATGAGATTTGGATGGCACATTTCTAAAATGCACTATGATCAGATTTGGTATCATAATAATGGACAAGACTGTGAGGAAGACCCACGTGAAATAAAAAGATGATTTCACCATGCATTGTGGTGTAATTGTTAAAGATGTGTCACCTAGTCTTCATGACTCCTAATGAAGCTGCAGTACTGTTATTTTCTGAAAACCCATCTTGTCGACCTACAGTAGCTACTTGGCGAAGTTCCTACACACTTAGAACTAGGCGTGCACTTGGCGTGTACGACCGTCCCCCTCAACCCCTTCCGTGCCCGCCTCAACCCCTTCCGTGCCCGCGTACTCCTGTAAAGGTGCATGTCCCGCATACGTCAACATTGTCTCGTCTGAGCGTGCACAATGTATGGGGTGGAAATGTGCACCCTACGTGTAGTCGTAGTCGGAGCAGATAGGTTTATATTTTTTCGTATCTTCCTCCTAATTTTGAACAAATTACAATGCTAATAGGCACATTATTAAATGCTAAGATGAATTTGAATGTTGGGTGTTGATATATTTTTGAAATAAATTATATGTGTTGTATTTTGTATAATGCCATATTGTTTCCTTGAACAAAGATTAGACTGATGTTATCAGATCAGATTTTATTTTTTATTAAATTCCGAAATCAAGGCTCATCAAAGAGCACTGATAGACTATGTAATTAGAACAAATAGATTTTGATTGATTGACTGAAACTAACTTTGTATGAAGAGAAATTAATTATGCACATGCAACTTGAAAGCCCAATCTGTTTACTTACCTCCTGTATCACACTAAAAAATAGGAGTGCAATTGTGCACCCCTAGGGGTGCACGATCTTGTCCCATCTTGCACCCTTGAAAAGCTGCATATGAACACCCCAAGAGTGCCCATGTCTACCTTATAGGGTGCACGGCCTTGGCCCATATTTTGCACGCCTTAAGGTGCACATGTGCACCCCTGAAAAGGTGCATATGAACACCCCAAGAGTGCCCATGAATTATGGCAAAAAAAAAAAAAGAGGCATAAGAGAGAATTCGAACCCATTACACACTAAAAAATAGGGGTGCAATTGTGCACCCCTAGGGGTGCACGATCTTAAGGATTTGTATTTTGCACGCCTTAAGGAGCACATGTGCACCCCTTAACAGGGGTGTACATGAGCATCCTTGAAAAGGTGCATATAAACACCCCAAGAGTGCCCATGAATTATGTCAAAAGAAAAAAAGAAGAGGCATAAGAGAGAATTCGAACCCATTACCCCTAGTTTTGGAATCCTCAGCGTGTCGAGGCTACATATATTGGCGATGGTTAGAATGGTCTTATCTTAAACATATCCCTCAAATCTTATCCAAACCCTAATCGTAGTTATGCATATGCATGAGTAACCCTTGACGTACATCACTGCTTATGAATAAATCATTAGGATAATGGTTTGGGAACATGGAGTTATATACTAAAGAAAACTAGAGGGCACACTCCCCGTGACGAGATTAGAATACCTGCATATGCAGGTACTCTAGACGAGATGAACGAGCCGTCCGCCATCTTAATACGGGAAGCGTGGCTTTGGAAATTTATTAGCATGCCCAACTTCCTTGTATGTAGTTCGACCAGAGAGGTGGGAAGGAGCTCCTTAGGCCTTCCCACCTCTGTGCCTCGATCAACGCACGCAGCGACGGGTCTGACCAAAGATCCTACATACACAAGATGCTCAACTCTCGGTCAAAAAGTGAAACGCTAACGCGCGGAATTGTGGGAGTTTGAAGGAGTGCGCCAACTAGCGGTGAGCGGGTAAAGTTTCCAGGTGAGCGCTGATTACAGTACATTAACATTGGCAGGATCATGGTATTATATAATAAAAATCAATATATTTTGGGGAAAGATATGACTTAATTTACTGATGACACCAATACTCTTTGATATTTTGTTTGAAATGGCAAGTATATAATCTTTCCAGGCTAAATGTTGGTCAATAATTACACCTAAGAAATAAGTTGATTGAACACGCTGAATTAGAATATCATTAATTTTAATTATTAAGGAATTTATTGAATCATTTGAAATAGCACTTTGCTTATGATGGTAGTAAATGACATTATATTTAGAAGTATTAAGAGACAATTTATAACAATTGAACCATATAGTGATACATGTTTCATTTCATTATTTATAATTTGACATAAGGTATTAATATCATTGTGAGAAAAAAGAATATTGGTATCAGCAGCAAAAAGCACAAATTTAAGAGTATGGGGACAATTAACTGAATTATTTATGAACAGTAAGAATAGAAGTGGTTCTAGAATTGATCCTTGGCGTACTCCACATGTAACTTGTAACAGTTCAGAACAAACATTGTTATATACTGCGATTTGATAGCGTGCTTAAGATAATTTTCAAACCATGAAAGTACTATACTTCTTAATTCGTAAGATTTTTCTTTATGTAAAATAATATTGTGATTGATAGAGTCAAAAGCTTTACTCAAATCCAGAAAGCTGAATAAGTAACGTAAGTGTAACTCTTAATCAGTATTGTGTATTGTCATAATTGTATTTTAGTTGTTTCAATCATGAAAATCCAAATAAATAGAGGTCCAGTTTATATCTAAGCCGTCTCTATTTCTGTAAATACCATGTTGAGTTAGAAGTTTGAACTGACAGCCCCTGTTGTGTAGCCTGAAGGATCCCGGGAAGGTGTGAAAACTATATTGAGAACTATGGATTAAATTGAAGAAACCGCTGAATAAATTAAAGAAACCATTGTCATTTAATGAGCTCATTATATTTGGTGACGTTGGCCATGCATGATCAAATGTATACTCACATAACTGAACCCATCCCATTGAAAAAAAAGAGTAGATGAAATTCTCAGATTGAAATGAAATCTTGAGATATTCATAATGATAAGCTGTGATATTAAGCTGCAGCTAAAGGCCCGTTTATTTTGTTCCTAAAAATAGATATTTTTCTTTTAAAGAAAATGGCTAAGAAACTTAAATAATTGGCTTGGTACGAACAGTCACGTCACGTTCACGTTAACATCACGTGAGCGGTTCTGTACCTTTTGTGAAACAGGTCACCCAAATCTACGAAGTGTAGGGTAAAGTGACCCAACAATTTGTCGTTTTCCATGCCGGTAAAACTCGAAGTGTCGCGTTAACCAAATCGTGACGTGAGCGTTTAATCAAGATTTTTTTAATTGCAAACGCTTGTTACTAAGACTAGACATACACGCACAAAGAGATTTAAAAATGTCGACGAAAATGCCGATACCCCCTTATCAAATCTTTTCAATCATTATGTTTATAATATGTACGTGCATAATTCAGAGTAATCTGAGACGATAATATGCAGTTCTGTCATTTAGGTAATGTACAACCATACCACTTGCATGTCTTGTTATTGGAGTATTTCTAAAGACGTGTCGTGCGTGGATTTTGGCAAATGTTGATTTCCAGCTGAATTGCTACACGCAGCGGACAATTCAGTTCGCATACGCCTGAAGTTCCCGTGCTCGACGTCTGAGCGTACTGGCCCTTAACGGCGTTGTATGTGCATGCCTGTGAAAGTGAGTGAGTGAGTGAGTGAGTGAGTGAGTTGCAGTGATCAATGAGTTTAAAAGTAATAAAACAATGATTTGATTAATAGTGCTTATTTATGGTTATTGAATCGAGTCAATCTATCAATTAATCAGTCAATCATTATAATGTATAATGAAACAATCACACCAACCAATCAATATTAAATAAATCAATTAATGTATTTGACATTCGAACTAGCTACTTGTAGGCAGTGGCGTACCCAGGATTTTTTCAAGGGGTGGGTGTAGGGGGGGGGGGGGATATTTCGTCAGACAAATTGAAGTAAGCGGGGGGAGTGTGGGTAGGGGGTGTCCGTAGAAAATGACCGCAGCCGAGGACGAGACCAGGACCGGTCACAAATTTCGAGGCCGAGACCAAGACATTTCTTGAATTATGTAAGGGGGTGGGGATGGGGGTAGGGGGTGTCCATCCCCCTGCCCCCAGGCCTGTGTACGCCTATAATTGGTATTTACAGTATAGGTAGGACGGGTTCGTTCACGATTAAATTTACCGAGAATTAGTCTCTTCTCAACGACAATTTACATTAATTTGTTTTACGCAAGCGCCAATTTACGTGAGCTTTCATGAATTGCATATAGTATATCTACAAACTATTGGGTCACGTAACCCAACACTTCGTAGATTTGGGTGACCTGTTTCACAAAAGGTACAGAACCTTCACGTGACGTGACGTGAACGTGACGTGACTGTTCGTACCAAGCCAAATAATTTGAGTTAAAATGCTCAAATTGCTAGAAAATCAGGCTTGTTTGTTTTTTCCAAAAGGATTGAGTTGGGCTTTATTTTTTTACCGGAAAGAGGCAACAAATTAAGTTATTACCTTTTTCATCAATTCAGATTTTAGATTGCTTAAATTCAAAATATAACAAACCTTTCAAGAGTTGTATCACGATTTTCAAGCGAGTTTAGCATTTTAAACTCAAAAATCAAAAATGTCAACGAACAAGTGAAGTTGACCAATATTTCTTGCCATTTTCTTTAAAAAAAAAAGAAAAGCTAGCATTTTGAGTGAAATATAATATTTAAAAAAATAGATTCTTTGACTATACTTTCCATTCCAAAAATGTATACTTTTATTCACATTAAGAATAGTTTGAAAGTAAAAGCGCTGAATATAATTTCAAAAATTCCCAGGTTGACACCCGCCAGCGTACGCCACCCGCCAGAAGTCTTCTGACGCTTGTTCGAGTTTACCCGCTCAACGCTAGCGGGCGGCAGACTCCATGTGCTCAAATACCGCTTCCGCTTCCGTTTCACCAGCGGCCGTGTAAAATCGGGAGAGTTGAGCATCTTGTGTATGTAGGATCTTTGGTCTGACACAGAGCGTCATGCTTGCCTTCATATACAACATTCAACAATGCATAATATTGGTTACTGATTTAAACCATAATCTTTACATGATCATAACTCTACCAATCTTCAATCATTCCCCGTGCTTAACCCGTCAAAGTACTCGATATCTCATTACTACAATAACATAATACTTAACCATCAGGCTCTGTCATAACTATTACAACTACAACCATTTAACTAATCCAAAAGTGCACACTGGCACATACTACTACAACGTTCTACAATCGATCACAATCTATGATCGTTCGATCTATACCTAATGATCGATCCCTACTTAATCATCATCGATTCCCTGATCCTAATCACAATTAATCCCTTAACAAATAGTATCCATCCATCATAAATTACCAAACTGTCCTATCTTATACATAATCTTTATCCACAATTATACCCGGTAACATCTAATCCATAGCCTCTTTCCTTAATCCTAATTCAACTCCACCATAAATTAGCCATAATTCTAACCACTATTTACTCATAATCGATTCGCTCATATACCCAGCGATTTTGATAATGCTCTGTTACGTGTTGAGCAAGGCGAATCAAGGCAATTCGCGACGATTGTTCCCGTATTAAGATGGCGCTTGACCTCTACACATGATCACAGCTGAATCGCGCGCGCGGCGTACGCAGTTCCTTTAGTATATACAAGGAGTTACCATCGATGGAGTCACAACTGTCACTAATCCCTGTCTTTATTCTAAAGGCGAACAAAAGGAGAAGTGGGGCTTTGCGGTTTATTTGAAGTTCGATCTTCGATGCCGCAGAGTGAAACCAACGACTTGCTAATTAATTCCTGACGATTTTTTAATTTCATGATAATTCAACGAATTTTCATTTATTTGTGACTATTGCATGATTAGTAGTAGACTTGATGAACGCGTCGTCAAAAAGAGATGTAATTGTAATAATTTCCTACATGAATTGAGAAAAAATCCAGATATATCTTGAATTAATATGATTCTTTGAAGCATTGTTTATCCACTTTCGATCATTTTCGACAAATTGACATCAACACCAAATAATCTTGAGATATCACTCTAATTGATAAGATACGTCGCAATAGTGCCAACGCATGCCAACTACGTTAATTTTCATCATGAATATTTCAATTTCCACACATATTTTTATTTCGCGCGCATTTGCTATCTATAATAAAGAAGTACTCGAATTAGTTGAGTTCGGGTTTGCGAAAAGTTATTATAATAACAAAGCACAACTCTCTTTGAAATGTGCCAATGCGTATGTAATCAACCGAAACGTCTTTGTGTTTCCACCTGCAAGTTAAGTTCAGGTCCCATTCAAATGAGCACATTCACTGCATAGTTTACAGTGGCGGCATCGAACATCTAGTAAAAGATTTGAATCTGTTGTGACTCTATCTATATAATAGCTCTTTGGTATATATAACTCTATGGACGCAATGCACTGGTGATTGGGGGGGGGGGGGGGGGGGGGTGCTAGGTTCATGTTGTCATTGTACAACTGCGCATAATTTTTTGTTTTATTTATTTTTTTAAAATATATAATGCACTATTTCGGGCATTTTTTTGTTGTTGTTTCATAATAAAGATAATAATAATATAGCTTCCTTTAAAGGGAATGAAAAATTAAAATCGCTTCACTTTCGTATAACTACATCCTATTACAGCCTTTCATTGCCCATGTATCATTGCATCACTATAAACGTAAACTCCATAAGCTAGTTCACAGTCGACAATAGGCGAGTTTAAGTACATGACGTCACTGTTGTCATTGATGAATATGCAGTGTTAGGAACGATGTCGCGAATCTGTGGTTCGAATCGTATTTTTTGGCAGATAATTCACTATATTACACATTTTATGTTAATTGATTATACTGAATATGCATTAAATGGAAAAATAATAATCGTATCCGTCTGTAGAGTGTGATAATTTTTTTTTCATCGTCGACAGATTTTTAGATATTTAGCAAATTAGGGCCCGCTTTGGCGTGTGTCGGTAACCAAGATTTGTTGTTTTTCTAAAAGGAGTATGCCGTTGGGAAAATCTGTTATCCGTATCGCTTCTCGGCCTTTTGGCTAAGATCATGGAGTGAACAGATGTATTATAATAAATGGAGTAAACAGTTCCACCCTTCGAGGTGCAAACTGTTTACTCCATTTATTATAATAATATATATATATATAAATCTGTTCTTTTCAGCTTAATATATATCTGAAACGCGACTCATCGAGTCGCTTGTATATTAAACTGATTTTTGAACCTAGGCCATGGAATAGGGGCTTGCTCCGTCCTGGCCACGGGTTGGCACGGTATTGCACTACCTCCGGGAAAAACAAGATTGGCGTAAATATTAAAAATGTGGAAATGTTTACTCCAGGGGTGGACATGTGCACCTTTTAGGAACCAAATCTGCTCCTTAATGGGTGCAAGTTTGCACCTCGAAGGGTGGAAATGTTTACTCCAGTGGTGGACATGTGCACCTTTTAGGAACCAAATCTGCTCCTTAATGGGTGCAAGTTTGCACCTCGAAGGGTGGAAATGTTTACTCCAGTGGTGGACATGTGCACCTTTTAGGAACCAAATCTGCTCCTTAATGGGTGCAAGTTTGCACCTCGAAGGGTGGAAATGTGCACTCCAGGGTTGGACATGTGCACCTTTATGGATGCAAGTTTGCACCTCAAAGGGTGGAAATGTTTACTCCAGGGGTGGACATGTGCACCTTTTAGGAACCAAATCTGCTCCTTAGTGGGTGCAACTTTGCACCTCGAAGGGTGGAAATGTTTACTCTTCTCGGCCTTTTGGCTAAGATCATGGAGTGAACATATTTATTATAATAAATGGAGTAAAGAGTTCCACCCTTCGAGGTGCAAACTGTTTACTCCATTTATTATAATAATAATAATAAATCTGTTCTTTTCAGCTTAATATCTGAAACGCGACTCATCGAGTCGCTTGTATATTAAACTGATTTTTGAACCTAGGCCATGGAATAGGGGCTTGCTCCGTCCTGGCCACGGGTTGGCACGGTATTGCACTACCTCCGGGAAAAAAAAGATTGGCGTAAATATTAAAAATGTGGAAATGTTTACTCCAGGGGTGGACATGTGCACCTTTTAGGAACCAACTCTGCTCCTTAATGGGTGCAAGTTTGCACCTCGAAGGGTGGAAATGTTTACTCCAGTGGTGGACATGTGCACCTTTTAGGAACCAAATCTGCTCCTTAATGGGTGCAAGTTTGCACCTCGAAGGGTGGAAATGTTTACTCCAGGGGTGGACATGTGCACCTTTTAGGAACCAAATCTGCTCCTTAGTGGGTGCAACTTTGCACCTCGAAGGGTGGAAATGTTTACTCTTCTCGGCCTTTTGGCTAAGATCATGGAGTGAACATATTTATTATAATAAATGGAGTAAACAGTTCCACCCTTCGAGGTGCAAACTGTTTACTCCATTTATTATAATAATAATAATAAATCTGTTCTTTTCAGCTTAATATCTGAAACGCGACTCATCGAGTCGCTTGTATATTAAACTGATTTTTGAACCTAGGCCATGGAATAGGGGCTTGCTCCGTCCTGGCCACGGGTTGGCACGGTATTGCACTACCTCCGGGAAAAAAAAGATTGGCGTAAATATTAAAAATGTGGAAATGTTTACTCCAGGGGTGGACATGTGCACCTTTTAGGAACCAACTCTGCTCCTTAATGGGTGCAAGTTTGCACCTCGAAGGGTGGAAATGTTTACTCCAGTGGTGGACATGTGCACCGTTTAGGAACCAAATCTGCTCCTTAATGGGTGCAAGTTTGCACCTCGAAGGGTGGAAATGTGCACTCCAGGGTTGGACATGTG
>JBAMJV010002713.1:0-38767 GCA_037951105.1 Echinarachnius parma
ATTGTAACTCGCAAAAATGCGAGCTTGGCACTCAAGGAGTTAAGCTACTTTTCCCCTTTAATAATTGTTGTCAAGAGTATTATTCAAAGAGAAGGGTATTTTTGTGCTCAGCTGTACTCAGTCTCATTTGAAGTGAAATATAAATATTTAGTTGACATTGTTTGTCTGTGTGTATGACTTATCATTCTTAACCAGCCAATGGCACAATATTTTGTATATTGAATCCTGCTCCTGATCTTGGAGGGTTCTCACAAAGATTTCCAAAGTATATCTAGACATAAACCTTTGTAAAACACCCCCAGGGTTTTTTAGAACTTCTTTGTGCCCAATGACTAATGAATTAAACTTCATCATTTTGGTTTGTTTCTGCAGGGAAACAAGAGTTTGGCATTGAGGAATACAGCTTCAGTCAGACATCACTGGAACAGGTTTGTACATTCCATTCATTTATTTAATTCAGTTTCATCAAACCTGTCTTAGTGTCCACCTGTCTATAGCAGCCAACCTGCCTAATGTGGCCATCAAAAGTCATCCCCTGCATGGAAAATAGTGTTGTGGAACCTGTCTATAGTGGTCACCTGTCTACAGTGGCTACTATTCTTGCTTCCCTCGGGTGGTCACTATACACAGGTTTGACTATACAGTCTGACCTGTGTACAGTGACCACCTATGGGATACAAGGTCAAGGAAAGTGGCCAGTGTAGGCATTTGACCTTCATGGTACATGTATATAGGGGGGTGATTGGATGTCTGCTATTGTTTACTCTTTATTATGTCATTGTAAATCAAACTTCTTATTATAACTATTGATCATGGGTGTGTCTTGGTATATATTGGTTCAAGCCTTCATCTTTCAATATTCGGGTTGTGGTTTCTATTTCCAAGCACAGCATGAATGTCCTTCAGCAAGACACCTCATCCACATTTGCTGCTCTCAACCTAGGTTTTTTAAATGGTTACCTGTCAGGAATTTAATCATGATAATAATAATAATGTCATATATGTATAACAAGCATATCACATAAGTCTCTATGGGCTGTAAGAAAGGCATAAATTGGAGTAATTGACTAATAATTAGAAATTGACCTTTTTCAAATAATTAATTATGTAATCTTGTAGATAATGTCCGCTATCTTTGTTCCAAAGTCGCTCTGTTGACTGTGATCTCTGGGTTGCTCCCCCCCCCCCCCCCCCCCCCCCCCCCCGCCGGAAATAGCTTAGCCAAAAATAACCCTGCCTGATTAGGTTTTCATCTTGGACAATGCTCATCAATTTATGTTGGTTCCTCCCTGCAGGTCTTCATAGAGTTTGCCAAGGCCCAGGTGGACGACCCACACGGAGAAGATGAAGTGGAGCCTGTCCGGGTGACGGCCTCTACCAACAACGACCCGCAGCGGAAGTATAGCAGCAGGATCAGCGTCAAGTCTCAGCCCAAACCCCAGTCCCCGGTCCATTCACCCATGCAATCGCCCTTCGAGGAGTCCCCAACCGTTGAGGTCTAGTGAAGTTTTGAAGTCCCAACTCTTGGAACAGAGGATTAACTCTTAACGTGCCAGGGATTTGAATGCTCTATGGCATTTGTGTGTAGTGTAACTCGCAAAAATGCGAGCTTGGCACTCAAGGAGTTAAAGAGATCTGGGCCCCATTTCATAAAACTTGTGCAGTTGTTGTAAGTGTCCAAATATTGTTACTACCATAGCAACAGCTAAAATGCTTGATGCTGATTGGCTGTTACCATAGTAGTTACATTAATTGGACACTTACAACAATTGGGATAGTTTTATGAAATGGGGCCCTGCACATGTTGCAACCAGTAAATCTTCCAGATAAATTATTTGTTCAGTTAGTCACTGTCTGTTGATGTACAGACGTGACATCAAGGTGTTAACTCTGGTTGTCAAACAGAAAGAGGACCGGCAGTTGTGTGGCCTCATTGCAAACTTATATACAGGACAAGTTTGCATACAGTACTAAAATTGTCTTTAAATAAATGTTCAATTCATCCTCTGAATCTCCATCTTGAGATAAAGTAGACCCCAAATGCCAAATTTGAGACTTTTTTGCAAATTTATGATCATTCAATTCTTGAGATTTATTACTCTGAAAGGCATTGGACGAATTAAAATTCTCATGAATTCAAGTCCCTGTTATTTGACTATTCAATCACCACTAATGATTTCTCATGAAAAGATGTTAGCCTACAATGTACTTGTACTGTGATTTTGGATTTAGGGGACTCAAAGAGAGCAAATTAAAAAATAATTCTCGTTCATTCAGCACCCAAATTCTAACTTGCTCAGGACCAAATCCCCAGAGAACAAATTTGATGAATTATCTTTCATCCATAAGAATAAGGGACATTGAGTCAGTGGATGAATTACAGTCTAAATTCATTACAACTGACCAAGTGCTTTATATGTGTGTTTCTGCACAGTGGTGTGGATATAAGTAATTTTTGATGAACAGTACATTGTTATTTCAAGTACCACACAGGCATTTTTTTTTTATATTAGAAATATAAGAATGGAACATAACGTGTTGTAAGTTACATGGACTGCAATGTTATGTTGTGAGTTATTTGGAGCACAATTTGATGTTGTAAGATAGAGCGCAATGTAATGTAAGTTATATGGAGCATTATGTGATGTTGTGAGATATAGAGCGCAATGTTCTGGTGTAAGTCATATGGAGCACAATTTGATGTGATGCGATAAAAAGCGCAATGTGTTGTTGTTTGGCTATTGAACAGTAGGCCTAAGGGGCCATCTACAAAGTATGTACGCACAAGAGGGTGGGGGGGGGGGGGGGGGGGGGGTTCACGCTGATGCGTACGCTACATTCAACCATGTGTATAAAAAGTGCGTACAGGGGAGGAGGGGGGGGTCAATTTTGGACAATAAATTGCGTACATACTTTGTAGATGGCCCCTAATAGAAGTTTGAATGCCAGTATTAGTATATTGGTGCACTAAACCACACATATTCGCAGTAAGCATACAAAGGCAGATTAAAAACACATTGCAATTCCATATAGTTCATAGACTGTATTTCTTATTGCGTAGTTTTGACATCGGGAATGGTTCAACAAATACTTAAAATGTACAGTTTAAGATATTTGTTCACTGCACTATATGCTTGGGTAAACACACTGAGTCAGCAATTGCCACTTCAAGTCTTGAGGTGTAAATTGTCATTAAAAATGATTATCCAAAGACATTCAAATTAACATACATTAGGGTTTTGTGTTTTTCTGATTGCACTATTTGCTGGATAAACACAAGAGCGAACCACTGGGTTCAAGGTGCAACAATCAATTGTCACTGTGTACTTTGGTCTCTTGATAAGAGTATATTACAGTATATGCAACACATTCCAAGCAGATTGAAATCATCAAAGTACAGGGCATTATGTTAATTATATTTAAAGTCTCGTGACGAATTCGCTCCTTACAAATGCTATAAAAAAAATTACGATATCAGTATCAAGGGCTTGATGACTCTATACCCTTTGACTATGCAGGAGTATATTATCTTTTGTACTACAGCATATCTGTACTACCTTTATTCCATGTACAAGTAAATAGTACTATATTCATATTTTCTAAAAACTCACATATACCACACTGTGATTTATATTACGCTTAATCTTATCTTTGTACTGTGCATCTATAATATTTTCTTGCATACTCCACAGTGCCATTCTTGATTTTATGCTCATTCTTTCATTGGTACTAAAGGTATATTTAGTGCCATTTTCTGAGTCTTTAATCTGTTTTCATAACTATTCATTAATCATTTTAATGGGATTAATCATCTTTGCATTATCTATGAATGCAAGATGGTCAATGTTTGTAAAGGTCATACACTTGTGTATTTTTATCAATGTTTACAGGGTCATAATGTATTGAGGCTGCTTTCGGCCTAAGATAACTACCATATGTTCACTTTCATGACAGTTACGATATGTGATATAGGTTCGATTATATTTTCTAAAGCTGCATTTTTAATTTTTTTTGTATTTCCAATAACACCTTCTGTGCCCATTCAAAAGAAGTGATTTTATTTCATATTTTTCTTGTATCAAAAAATGTATAAAATAAGAAATCTTTCTAGTCGGAAAATCAGGTATACAGTCAAATCTATGTATAGTGACCACCCAAGGAAAAGAAGAAAAATGGCCATTGTAGGCAGGTGACCTCTATAGACAGGTTATATAGCAATGACTTGCAAGGTATCATTTAAGATGGCCCATATAGGCAGGTTGGCTGGTATAGACAGGTGGCCACTAGCACAGGTTTGTCTGTATTTGATTATTGCACACATAATATATATTGATAAAAACAGATTATATTTTTATGAAGAGTTAATTATTTTAGTAAAAGCAGTCAAATGATATCTTGCAATATATTCTGAATGTTGAACACTGTACCTCATCAGTACCTTAGACAAGGCATGGTCAAAGTACAGTGTACATATTATGTATTTGAGATGGCGATATCATTGCAGTGGGTAATTAGGTGCATACATGAGTTACAAAATCATGTTAATGAATATAGAATATATATTTGTTATACGTATTATTACAATGATCCTTCCTTGTTAATCTCTGCACCGATCATCCATATACCTGTATTAATCTGCTAGGATCTCACAATTTGGTCCTGAAACATGTCAGGCTGCAGATTATCAAGAATGCATGATATGATGACACACGCAGTACCCCCCGGTATCCCGCGTTGTGTAGCGCCATCTTGCGTCCAACCGTACCGCAGCTATTGCGTTGTGCATGCAGTGCAGTGCGCGATTGTATGCACGCTATACCCACAGTACAGCCCTAAAAATTAAATAAATAATTAAACAAAATGGCGGATTTTCGTCTGGTATCCCGGGGTACCGTTTATGTCATCATATACCCAGGGCTCAACACTATCACTTGCCCACTTGCCCGGGGCAAGTGAAAATTGGTGTCGGGCAAAATTATAAATTGTCTAGTTTACTTACCCAATGAGGGCAACTAATTACTTGTAAAACCACCAGAGAACAGTGTAATTTCATACCTGTAAATCTCATCTAGAAGTAAGTGGGCAAGTAAATTTTTATATATTTTAACGTATTCAAAATGTAGCTACTTAGTCTGTTTTTAACATAAATTTGATATAGTTAGCTTTATTTAGACAAATACATGAATGTACATTTTAACATAATTTGTATGAACGGGTGATATTCTTTGGTCTTTCATTTACATTACATGCATCATATTACCTGCTTGATATTATAATAATAATAATAATAGTCAATTTTTGACCTGTAGCGATTGATCACAAAGTCTCAAATGGCATGGAGCATAATAACCTGGGCCAAGCTGCCAAGATGGGGTTGTTACCACTGTATACACACTGTATGTTGTTAGAACTTAATTTCAGCTATGTATATCACTACATGTAGTATGGGATGTTTTCTTTATTTGTAACAAGTCATGTGTCATGTATGTGTATAGTTATTATATATTATAGTTACTCTACCAGATTAAGTACTAATTTGTAAATAAATATAGTTTGTTTGGTAAATTTTGTATTTCATTTTATCTTTATATTATATTAGTGATTTTATCTACTACAATCTCATAACTGATACAATACATTTCTTGATATTTATTGATATTATATATACCTAGATGTTTTATATTGTAAACCAAATAGTACTCGGTTTTCACATGATGCAGGATGTTATACACTTATTTTTGTAATGCAATGTAATTAGAATTGTTGATAAATTTCTCTTTATGTACATACACGTACAGAGATTTAATTTGTTCTATGTTCACTTGTGAAACTGTTTTAGTGAAAGATCACATTCCATATTTTGCTAACATCTCCAAGTATTCACTTTTAGACTTTTCATTGTATCTTGTAAGCAGCTACATGTATATGTGCATGTACATATAACAAGTATATGTATAATATGTACTATATGTGCCTAGTTTGCTGCATTTATAAATGTCTATTCATACAACTATTTGATAGAAACTTAACCCTTTGAAGGCTGGACCCAGTCCCGAATACAGGGGCTGTCTACTATGGAGAATGCATGTTATACCAAAATCAGATAGTCTTGAAAGGGTTCATGTTTGTATTTTAACTCGTTATATCATCATACTAATAGTAGAATATTCATCTTGTTCCAACTGTAGTTGCAGTCAAGTGATCAAAATTATGATTTGATTTAATTAAATGGTGCATATATTATGTAATATATATGAATTTGTTCTTTTGTATTTCATTTGTTCAATTTTTTTTCATTATTTTGTATTTATTATTATTTTTGTATTAATTCATTTCTGTCGAGCCCACCCAGGTGAAGGGAGACTAAGGGATCCAAATTGCGTCTGTCTGTCCGTGACGCTTACAAAAATTTGTAACTTTCCAACCCTGCATCCGTTTGTAACCAAACTTGATTGGTAGATCCTCTATATTGGCCTCCATGATATTCTGGATCAAAGGTAACATAAGTACATGTAGGTCAAAGGTTAAATGAGGTAAAATGTGAAAGTTTACCTGCAACTCTATTAGAGTCGATAGCTTCCCAACCGACCCTGCATAACCAAATCTGATTGGTGGTGGGTGGCGGGGGGGGGGGGGGGGGGGGGGGGGGGGGGAGTTGTGTGTAGTACTCAGATTCATTTAACTCTTTCAGTCATGGTATATGTAATAACCCATTCAACTCAATGGGGATTGCGGATACCCAGTAGAAAACTGGTGAAAGATACTGTCCTTTTGCAAGTGAAAATTCTTAAGTTGTGAGATTGTCTTCAAAGAAAATACAATTCAAGAGTCTGAGAACATTAGAACTTGCGATTTTCTTGGTTCATTCAACATAGAAGAACTGATTTCTTTTTTGTGGAATCAAATTGAATTTCAGAGCGCAAATTAAGTGGATAATACGACCGTTCAATTAGTCTAGCAACTTGCAGACCCTTTATATTGTATTTTGTGTTTGTGTTTATATTGTATTTTGTGTTTGTGCTCGATAATCACAAACCAAATATTTAGTTTATTTTCGTTAAACACAAAGTGATTCAATCATATTTGCAACGCAACAGATTGATTTGTTTTATAACGTGGTAAATGGATAATAAAAAATACATGAAATATAGATTGAGAATAGTTAAGGAAATGAGCCGAAGAGTGCACTTGGTTGTTTATTATTTGAATTGGATCCTTAATCACATTCAACTTGTGTACTTGAATAAATTTACTGTTACAAAGATGATCATTTTCAATGTAAGATTTGATTTTATTATGCATAGATTATTTCAGTCAGTTACAATCGGTTAAAGCTTATTATACGTACACAATACATATATACATTTCATATAATTTAATTAAAAATAGTAAATATCCATTAAAAAATCCATGTACATTTCTTTCACAACTTGATCAATTAATGTATTTCAACATTTCAAATAAACAAAAATAATTTGTATTTTCACTATCTAGTATATAATTAAATGATTTAAATACAAACTGAGAATTAATATGATTCATTTATCATAAACATGGAAACAAAACATACCTACATGTAGTATATTATACTTTCACAGTTAGCGGTTCAATACTACATTTACAAAATAATTCAACATTAAAATGGAATGAACAGATAACATAAAATACAAATGTCATAAAATGTTTCATACACTAATTTCGCTATTGCTATTTCATTATCAATGCAGTACTTCATAGCCATGCCAGCTTACACAATCACATTTCGTAATGATCATTTTCGGAAAACAATTTTATTGCAGTAGTGCTGTGGTCGAGTCTGGGCTCGAGACTGCTTTTGTTGGTCTTGTGACTCTGACCTAAACACAATGTAAAACAAAATGGTAACACGGTATGTCAGTGACTCTGACTCTAAACCTGTGGACGCTACTACAGCCCTGATAAAATGCCAAAGTTTAATTAAATAAATGAGCATTTTTTTCCCTCAATTAAATTGCACATTTTTCACCATAGATATGCAGTTATTATATAGAAGGTTACTTTAGACTTCCACTGTTATAATAGTGTATACAAAGTTATAAGAAGGTTCCACTATATTTCCCACTGCTCTATAGTGGAGTAACATGGTCGGACTGATTTGGGGGCATGACAAACATTATTGGGGGGCACACCTTATTAAATTCTGTTTTTTTTGTGTTTTTTTTCCCTTACATATATTTACTATTGTTTTTGTTGAAATTATCAGGGGGGGAGGAGGGACACATTCATAAATGAGCTGAATTTGATTTGTATATGGCTTTAAGATTTTAAACATGATTATTGTTTAAGGACAAAAGGTGACTTAGCACCCTCTCTTTCTCAACCTACGATATGGAAGCTAGAGCAAGTATATGTCTAATTTGGGAAATTATATTCATCAAACAGAAAGAGACCTGTACTTGTTTTTTTTAATGCTTTCAAACTTGAAACATGATTATCTTTAAAGTACAAAGGGTGAATTAGCAATCTTCTCTTCTGAACTGAGGATGTTGAAGCTAGAGCAAGTATATACATGTATGTCTAATTTGTGCAATATTAATACAAATACCAACGAGAGGCGTATTAATTTAATTTTTAAATGCTTTTAAACTTGAAACATGATTATCTTTAATTGAAGTACAAAAAGTGACTTTGCACCCTTCTCTTTCTCAACTCGGGATGCAGAAGCTAGAGAGCGGAATCTCAGAAGATGGAAGGGATCCTGTGGTATTCTGCTGGTGCTGCCTGCAAGTGGAAAGGGAATTAAAAAGAAAATACCAAAATATTCATATCATGTTCCTTTATCTTTATAATAATGATGATAGGAAATTTGATTTATATAGCGCATAATATGATACAATCATCTCTCAATTACACTATATAAATCATTAATTCTACTTGCATCCTGGCGCCTCATATTCATGAAACCCTGCTAGGTTAGATCCTTGCTAAGTGTATTTTTGATGCGCAGTTTATTGAGCAACAAACAGTTTTCCTAGTCCCCAACTAGGGTCAACTGGGTAAGCCTATAGGTACCCACTAAGAATTAACCCTATAGTAAGCAACTATACAAATTTATTTTTAAAAAGTATTTATCTCTGGGCATACCATCCAAAATTAACTAAAGTATTACCTCAGTGGGCTCAAAATGACTAAATATTACCCTCAGCACACCTCGGTAATAGATTGACTATCACAAGAAGCCCATTCGTTAGTTGTATATTATACTGAGGTTCCATTGTAATTAGTATAATCAGAGCTCTAAATTTATACTGAGGTTATATTGTAATAATTTCTAAAGACTAATTAGGCTGAATTACCATAAGTGTGGCATTCTGGCAAGCTGGAGGCAGATGAAACCAGCGGGCCCGGTCATGGATATGAGCTTCAAAATCCATGTAGTTTCCAGAACTCACACCAGTAGCTGTAACGGGAAAGATTGAGTAGTGTATTCATTTAGTAAGGAACAGGAACAATTAATATGTTTCTACCTTTGTGCCTGTTAGTATAATAATAATAATAATGACATCAAAATCATATCCCTCCAATTAGCCACAATTTCATTGTTGCGATATGGTTTCAAATTTATTAGAGAACTATAAGCTAGGGTAGTGAAAGTCCCTGGCTGGTCCTAATTTACACAATTACTCTCACAAGCTAAAAACTGGCTTCATATTACAGGCAACGATGATGCCTGTGCTACCATATAGTCCTATTATTCTACTACTGGGCGACATTGATAATGAGGTCCTGGCTACCATGAAATTATTACCTTGTCACACTAGGGTTAAAACATAAAGAGATGGGACCAGCAAATATTGTCAGTTCTTATAAGAGGATTTTGTTATAGCAGAGCTCTTTATAACGAGGTTCCACTGTACTACGCAGTTATTAATATACAACTATATTACAGTTTATGTCGGGTTAATGAATACTAAACTAGTAAATAAATCATGATGGCTTACTTGGCGGAGTTGTGGCCTCCGTTTCAAGAGCGATGCTACTGAATGGGGCGCACATGTGATCTGTGACGGTGTAACGCTGGTGACCCTGGATCTTCCCCGCGTTGACCTTGATCATCCAGGTACTGACCCTCAGATGCTCTGGCCCGATGCCAAATGTCCCTTCATACACAGATCCAGCTGCAGTAAAAATAAAATAATAATAATGGTACAATGAATCTGCAATCAAATACATTCCAGTCAAACCCGTGTTAGTAGGAAATAAACAGGGGCTGAGGGCGATTTTGCCCCTTAATTTTCAAAATAGCCCTCTGAAATAATTACATCGCCCCTTAAATTACCATCTAGGGTACTATGTGAAATATTTTGTGATATCCATCAGATTGAAAAAGTAGCCCCCTAAAATAAAAAATTAATTCCTGCATTGGTGTATAGTGACCATCAGCTAATAAGAGGAACAAGAAAAGTGGCCACTGTAAACAGGTGACCTATAAACTACAGTATAGACAGGTTCAATAGCATTATTGTTGAATCCTTTATCACTGTAAACTTGAATAGGATTACCAACACGATTTACATAGTATGATGGTGGTTTTTGGAGTATGTTTTCCTACACTTGTATGAAGATAGATGCCTGCAAAAGAAGGCCACTATCTTTAAGTAGGCCTTATTGTGAAATCATTCATGCCTGAGCCCCCCCCCCCCCCCCCCCTCCCCATCTTCAACAAATCAGTGTCCATGAACTGATTACAATTGCCAGTAACTTCTTCCATCAATTACCTGGGATGCATCTTGAAGGAGGATATGCAGCAGGGAGCTTCTGACACTGACTGCCTTCAATTATCCATGCATTGCCCTGGCATGAAAGGACAAGAAAAAACAAATACATTTTGATCAAAATATTATTTTGCAACTGAAAATAAAGATAATTCATTGATTGGCACAGATCTACAAAATGATAGACTCTTCAGAAGTAGATGATGACAATATAACACAATGATTTGGTGACAATAATGATGATCAATATGATGATGATGAGTGTTTTTTTAACAAGTTAATTGAATAGTGGCTATAGTTCAGTTATATTATATAGATCTTCAATCTTACAAACTATGCATATCGCCCTTTAATATGTTGTTGTTGTTTTTCAATTCCATGGCAATCAGACTTTAGAACAAGACCACTGTTGCAATTTCTCCTTATATATTTTTTCTATTTTGTTGCAAACTTTGCATATAACTGAACACATTTAAAAAAAATTAAATGTAAACAAAGTGACATTCACATTGATTGTACTAGGAGATCTCCCTAGTACAATCCATGCATATACCTTCAAAAATGTTGTTTGTGTTGCCTCTATTTTTGTGTAAGATATTACAAAACTTCCCCTTTAAATGTTCTTGTTTGTTATACTTTAATACTATTAAAACAAAATTTGACTCACAGAGGTGAAGTTCTGGATGAACTTGAACTTTTGTTCTGTCTTGTTGACGGGGAGGTAGACGACCTCCATACCAATCAGGGAATCAACAAAGTCATAGGCTGCCTCAATCAACTGTCCTGTAATTTCCATGGGCCCCGTCCCACTCTGGGCACTCACCACTCCGTCTGCCATTAGGAAATATAATTGAATTTTGTATTCAAATTTTATTCAAACACATGGATCAGAAAAACAATAGCGATTAACAAGTCATAATTAAATGATAATATGGTAGAATATGATTTTTTTAAAGATCTGCCATTGTTGCATGATTTTGTATTCATTTGTTACATTTAAAAGAAACTGATGGCATGATGTAGTCTAGTTATAGTTGAGACTTCAAAGCAAAACAGTTATAATAACAGGTCACAGTTTTGTTGAGATATTACGAATAATAATTTTTGCACGATAAGCAATTAACTTTTTTAGAAAGTTACATTCATGACATATGAAACCAATATATCCATACAAATTTGAAAATTTGAAACTGCAGCCAGACAATCACGACTGTAACAATTTCAACGATAAACATAAATGTATGATTTATTATGAAAATATGATAATAAACTAACTTCATAATCATGAATTAGTACTAGTTTCAATAAGGTACACACTGGTAAACATGACTGTCAGGCATATATTCAGTTTTCGTTTACATGTTCATAATTATTACATTATCATACCATAACGGAAAGTAAATTGGTCGGGTGCGCAGCATGGAGTCGCTTGTCCCGAAACTAGTCCGATTCTGGATCCTGCGATTTGAATCAGTAAGAAAACAAACGCTGTCGAGAAAAACATCATTCAAAAGTTGATCCACAGCTCCAGACCAGACCTCAATAATGTTATTAAAATAGAGTATAACGGGATTTCGATAGGGTGCGACGTTCTATTATGAAAAGATTGAGTTTGCAGTTTCTAGCTTTACACCGTCACGGTCACCGTGCTATAATTCGCTAATAGTCAACAAAACTGTGTAAAGAACATTCACATGATCCTAGCCTAATCACATGATAAGTCACATGACAAGCCCTTCGTGGACCACGCCCCCTCTGCATTCGCGAATGCCTATTTATAGCTAGATCGACAACACTATAATTTTGTCATGGCCTCTTTTACATTTTAGTGCAGTCTTTTACTGGTGTAAAAGAGGTCATAAAAAAGATAGATTTATTGATCTAGCCAAGGCCGTTGCCAACGAGGCTGGATTGGAGCAAATTTCTCTCCAAATTATTATGCAGTTTATAGAGCCGCGAGTTGGAGTTCTGAAGCTGCCCAGTGAACAACTCTCCCATTGTTTGTGAACAAAGTTTTATAAATTCCCTTGTTTTGCAGAAAAACATTCCCCAACATTTTTACATTGCATATCACACATACGTACACCAGATCGATTAATCGTTTCTAGGGCCTCCCATCAGTTTTTCTGTATTTACTGTACATATAGGCGTACGGTATATCGGTCACAATTGAAAGACAAAAAAAAAAGCCATGAAAACGATGAAATTATTGATCTATTTTATACATTCGGGCTCCGAAATTACTTAACATATATTCGGTCGACATTTCGAAATAAATGAAACCTGAAAACCTGACGGCTAAGTCAATCCGGGCTAAGTACAATAATAGTTTATCCACAATTGCCTTGCAGGACTCGTATGACAAATTTGACAAATTATAAATTTAAAAAAACAACATCATAAGTGATTTCCATCATCATTATCATCCAATATAGCATTGTTAATTCGTCTTGATGACTGTTTGAGCCTGGTAGTTAGTGAAAATATTTTTTTTAATGTATGTCAGAATTATGATGATCAGTCATGTAGGCCTATATAGCTATTGACATTGACTACAATCGAAAAGCGATGATCTCGAAACGTTTTTTAATTACATCATAATTATCTAGGGAGACATTAACAAAATCACAACCAATCATCTGCTACCATAAACCAAACAATGAACAAGGTAAACGAGAAATGCCAGAGCTCCAGTTAGGACATTTCGTTTGTTTGTCAAATTAATGTTAATAATTTTTATTTACTAAGGCAAATCGTTGAAAACAAACATTTAAGAAATATCTTTTTTTCGAAAATAAGTGAATCAATCAGTGAAAAAGAATAAAATAAGTGACAAGTCTAGTCATTTTGTTTTTAATGATTCTTTAAAAAAAAACATTTCACTACTACATAATAGTTGAAATACCTAATTTTTGTGGACAGGGTTTATGATATCACCACCAACTCTGATTTATCCCCCAAATGACCCCCTCCCTCAAAGACTCCCTTAAAAAAAAAGGAATACGCCAAATCGAGATCGACATTCATGTTATTTTTCGTCTGTAATAAAGATTGAACGTGGTAATTATCTGTTTATTTTGTTTGATACTTACTGCAAAGCATTATTATTAATAAGATCGTGTATAATTTATAAATTCATACCCCTTCATACACGATTTTTGTATTTTATAAAATACTTCTAGTAATAGTAGATCTTTAACCCTAAAAAGACTGGGGGGCTGATTTAGCCCCCCCCCCCCCCCCCCTCCGCTATTTTCGCGATTACTTCGCAACCCTTAAATATTTGACGGTGCCACTTCATGACTTTTTTCCTTAGAGTCTTGCGCAACTTTTGATACCAAATTTGCGCACACCGGGTCAACGATCCATGTGTTATGTAACAATTTGCGATCGCGTGTCACAGAAAATTTGATTTTTTTTTTCTTTTTCTTCTTATTCTTCCATGTAATACACAGTTTTTACATGCACCTTTTATGTTGCAGTTTTACACCCATCTTTTCACAAGTAATATTAGTATTCCACTTTGGCATGGTGAACAAACTTATTGCATTCTCACTTGCATAAAACAATACAATATATAGAGAATAATACAAAGAAAAAACAAAGAAAAGGATTAAAAAAAAAAAAACCATATAGAAAACGGTAAAACAAAATCAATTTTCATGATTATCCTGTTGTTTTATCAGAGATTGGGTAAATGTATATAATCTTAGCATGTATACTGCACCAGGAACACAATTTTGTTTGAAAAAATCACCAAATATAAAGAAAAGTGCAAAAAATACGAAAAAAATACAATTTTCGCATAATTAATTAGCACTAATTAGCATATTATAATTAAAACAAAAGATTTAACTATTCATTATTGTAGAGCTCATGGGCATCTATCACCATGCCAAATTTGGAGTCGATCGGTGTTTCGATGGCCGAGAAAACTACAAATACTACAAAAAATTACAATTTATGCATAATTAATTATATAGCTCTCATTAGCATATTCTAATTAAATTTTTTGTTTAAACTACGCAATATTGTAGACCTTATGGACATCTATCACGATGCCAAATTTGGAGTCGATCGGAGTTTCGGTCGCCGAGATCTTAGGGGGGGGGGGGGCCCTTTTAGCACCCCCCCCCCCCCCTCAGTTGTTTAAAGGTTCAAAATTATAGCCCAGTCTTAGCTTTCTAGGGACAGAATCTTTAAAACAAAAATATATGTCGCCCTCTCTTGACAAAGCGCTATATTCAAATTAACTGATTGGTAGCAGACACTTCTTTTCCTTGAAATATGTCACGAAAAAGAAAGAAAACAAACACAGAAATAAACATCAGTCAACAGGATGACAACGAGAGGTATGTATTTTAACAAAGTTTCGATGAATTATGTTGTACTTAGAATAACTGATGTTTTCTACTCATAAAAACGAAATGTTTTAGAGAAATGTACACTAGTTTTGGATCGTTAGTCCCAAACGTGTTGTTTGATGTCGGCTGTAAATATAGTCGTCTAGACTCGACCAGATGCCAGAGCGTTGAAATTTGAAACAGCTGCGTCTGTGACATGTATTGAATTAACCTAACCAGGCGCCGTACGTACGGCGCTGATCACAGTTAGTATTGAATAACATGCATAACTATTTGTGGTATTTATTAGATCCATGACTGTTCCTATAATATCCTAATGCCAATGGCATTGCCAAATATGTATACAAACAATTTAAACTAAGTTACTACTAAGTAAAGTCAAAAATATAACTAATAGTATAAGTAAAAAGGGTCAGACTATCTTCTTAGTCTTAGATCGACAAATCTATCGCTTTCATGGCCTTTTTTACATTATTATTGTTATTTTCACTGTCGGCATTCGAATGCCGACAGTGAAAATAACAATAATAATGTCCAAAAGGCCATGAAAGCGATAGATTTGTCGATCTAAGACTATCTATGACTATCGACCGTCTTATTTTAATATCGAGTAACTTCAAACTTTCAATCAAGTTTCAAAGAGTTGAACTTGAACTTGAAGGACGAAGTGGTTAATTTTATTATCATATCTACTGGTAAATGGTCCTGTAGTGGTAGGAATGTTATTATGGGCTATGGAGATGGTCATGCCAACAAGATGATGGTAATTGGTATATTTGGTGTTTTTTAAAAACATTTAAATCATATAATGAACTAACCTATCCAAGCGCCGTGCGAAGTACGCACAGGGCTGATCACAGTTAATAATGAACATGTCATTCCTAGGAATGACATGTGCAATGATAATGTCAAAAAGTTGATGAAAATGTGTCTTTCTAGCGTTTCCTTGAACTAGCGTCATTACTTAATTTAACCATTTGATAATCTTGATCATAGCTGGATAACCACTCCCAGAGGCGCAGATTCGTTCGGAAAACACAATGCAATTTTTTATTTATTTTTTTTTGGGGGGGGGCGGGGGGGGGTGGGCGAGCAATGTTTGTGAATTTTAATATAATAATCGCTAATGATTAAAGTGAGGCCTATAAAGTGTCAGATATTGCCCAAAATGACATTTGAGACTTCAATCCTGTACCAAAATCATTGTAAGATATATGTCCGAATAATGTGTGAAAGTTTCATTGAAAAAGAACATTGCTTTCCTGGTTAACAAAACAAAAATATGCGTCAGCTTTTACAACGGACGTTTATGAGGTTTATGACTGTTTGTTAACGCTTTTGAGCTGAATGATAGATATCGTCATACTTAAGGGGCATTTGAAAAAATCTAACCCTATTTTATTCTTCTCTTACCATATAGCTAAACAACACAGTAGAAGAGAAACGAGGAAGCTCCAAGTAATTTTTCTTGGAGTTAGACACTTTACAGGCCTCACTTTAATGCATGCTAATGGGGTTTCTCATGATTGATAGTACAATACACATGGAAAATCCCAAGGGGGCAAGCATTGTTTGTGAACAATGCTCTGCCCCCCCCCCCAATGCATTGTGTTTTCGGAACGAATCGGCGCGCCTGAATAGGCCACTCCAAGGACAGGTCGGACTGTACTCGTAATTGATTTGCCGTCAATTGCTTATTGAAATGCAAGTTATTGGTAATCGGGCTGTTCAGCCCTTAATTTTAATGTCTCAAAAATGTCCAAATTGATGGAATTGCCCATTTGATTTGGTATGATTGTTGTAGGTATTTCCTTGATCCGGAGGCAGTGAGCCGACATCTGTTCTGCTCCATCTGTCAGGAGGTCTTTACGGAACCACAGAGGGCGCCCTGTGGACACAGCTTCTGTAAAGAGGTAAAAAGATCAATTTTTTGAAAGATATGTTTCTTGATATATTGTTTAATAAGTTCATTTACACATTATTATTGTACGACAGTTCATTTATTGTTATCTTTGGTTTGCTAATATGATATGTTTGCATTAACATCATGCTATGTTTTGTATGTAAAACAAAAATTGTTTATGCCAATAAATGCTGTGGAGGGAACAAAAAAAGATCAAACATGCTGTCATTTTAAAATTTAAATTCATGAATTCAAGCATTGGGGCAAGGACACTGAACTTAGTGCTGTAACCGATCATCGGATCGGCATGCCGATCACGATCCGATCATACATGATCGGACCGTTTTTGCCGATTTCCGATCATGCAGAAAAAAAATCGGAAGATCGGATCGGCAAAAAAAAAAAAAAAATCCGTTTTTTTTTCTTTGGAAAATGATCCCAAAAAACATATTTTGGGAATATAAATGAATACCAAAGCAACATATATCCATATATGAATAAGCCCAAGGTAATCTTGTATGGGTATGCTTTCATTTAAAACTGATTACCTCTCCTTTTACAAAATTATTCGCGCCGATTTTGAGCTTAGTCCCATGTGTTTCTGAAAGGTTACGCCAAATTAATCACATGGGACTAAGCTCAGAATCGGCGTGAGTAATTTTGTAAAAGAAGAGGTAATCAGTTTGAAATGAAAGCATACCCGTACAAGATTACCTTGGGCTTATTAATATGGATCTATGTTGCTTTGGTATTCATTTATATTCCCAAAATGTGTTTTGGGGGGATCATTTTCCAAAGAAAAAAAAAAGTTTTTTTTTTTTTTTTTTTTTTTTTTTTTTTTTTTAAGCCGATCATCCGATCCCGATCATCGAAAACATTCATCATCAAAACATTGCACAAAGCCACAAACTTTGTATACAGTTGAAAGTCTCCAGCGGAGAATTTCAAATCTGAACACTTCAATCATAAATAACTTTAATATAGCAAAAGAGAAATTAAGAAAAACAAAACCTGTTCCATACTTCTATTGGTCATATAAATACACTAAGTCAGGTTTGTGTGAATCGCTAGAGTTTTCTTATTGTTTTACAATGTTACTACTAGATCCTTTTTAACCCATTCAGGGGGGTGTTTCACAAAGATCCCAAGTCGAACTTAACACTAAGTTGGACTTAAAAATTATGGAAAGCCATTTTTAGCCTTATAATAAAATATATTCAAAAGCAAAAAAAAAGAAAAGAAGTATTTTAGACTCTTCATAAATTTTACATCAAAAACATGAAACCCCCTTGATATTAGAAAATATCAATGATTTGGAATCAATATTAAATGCCTTTTAAAATAATGTTTCCCCCCCCCCCCCCCCAAAAAAAAAAAAAAAAAAAAATCAAAGAAACTAACGGCTTTCCATAAGTTCAACTTAGGATATTTGTGAAACACCCCCTGGACTGTTCCCAAAGGTACTCAGGCTCTAGGTCTATGGAGAGTAGCAAAAATCCAATATTCATCAGTCGGGTGAAAATTAATATTTGTATTTTGGGTCGTCTGATTTCACTACTGCAGTACTTTAAAATAACTACATAATGATATTTTGTTTCATCCTCTTTCAGTGTATCTTCACTTGGCTGAAGCACAAAAAGAACTGCCCAGAAGACAGGTAAGAAAAACAAGCAAAAATACATTATCCTACCTACAATCAGGGATACAGTCTGACATAATTTTTTTTTTTCACAAGGTAAATTGGAGTGGTAAACATTTGTCCTTTCTATGATAATATCATATCCTTTAGAAGGATCATGATGATAGTGGTATATTGATTGATGTCTCAAATGTGAAAGCCTAAATGTGAATGATCTTCTCAATGCCCATGAGCTGCTTGGAAGGAATGCTCCCCAGGGAGTGGAGATGGTGCACACAATGTGTGCTCGTTTGCGTTGTATCCTATCACCGGGGTAATAATAGCGTAAATGGTTTAGAGATGATATTTTATCATGATAGGCGATATATAAATCAAACCTATTATTATTATTATTATTCAGGCGTCCACTGAAACCGACCGACCTGCACTATGACTTCATCGTCGCGAACGTAATCGGGGATCATACGGTGGCTTGCCCATTCCGTCGCCGTGGCTGCGAGTTTCTAGGCAAGCTGGAGATCCTGTCGTCCCACCGCAAGTCTTGCGTCTTTAATCCCAACAATCTACCGTTGTTTCTTCATAAGGAGAGGGCAGCACTGGCAGAGGTTCAGCCATCCACCTCAGGTATGGTTACATTAGATAGGAATAATTTATAATGAAACTGACCAGAAATATAAACCGAACACAAAAAGTAACTTCACCCCTAATCAATTGCCCGTAGTTTCATAACCAAGAATCGTTTCAAGAATTTGTTTTGCCAATATATCCATATAATATGGTAGTTAGGAAAACAATGTGTAAAAATAAGAGGTAACCATTAATCCATGGTTGAGTGAGCACACATTACAGACAAAATAGTCATATTTCAAAATTTGGAAAAGTATTATCATCATTACAAATTTAAAAATGCACTGTTTTACAATTGCAATTAATGCATTTTACCACATGTGTCATCAAAAAATCAAAATTAATGAAATATCAAACAGTATAGTTTCATAAACCATGATCAATGCATTCCGCCACATGTGCGGATTCACAACAATGTATAGAAGGCACGCGCAATACCTTGTGACTTTTGAACTGGGCCATTTTGTCTTTCTCATTCAGCCATAAAGTAATGAATATCTCTGATTTTCGCACATATCGAACATAACAACTGTGCCAATATTGTGGTAAGATGACATCTTGACACAACAATTGGTTATGAAATTATGGGCAATTGCTTAGGGGTGAAGTTACTTTTTGTGTTCGGCTTATAATATAATTCAGAATGAGCAAAGAAAATGAGGGTTCCCTGGGATTTGACCCGGAGACCTCCAGATTGCTAGACCAGTGTTCTACACAGCTGAGCTACAAAGCTCTTGTGATTGCTCACATATATTTGCTTGTAAACACGGGAGCAAAGTAGCCTGCTGCCTAACTATCCTACCATTTCTCTCCATTTTGTCTCAAAAATCTAACTGTTGTTCTACTTCTTTATTATTCCTGCCACTTTTTGTAGGAACCAGTGTGCCAACACCAGAGGGAGAGTGGCAAGGTTGCTGACATCCCATGACTCCTTAGACACAGAGAAGCTGCACAATCCCACTAAGCCTTCTTTGGCGATACAAATTAACCCTTTTTGTCTCTGAAATCCTAACTTCCCTTCTACTTTCTTATTTTTCTTGCATTTTTCATAGGGAGCAGTGTGTCAATGCCAGCAGAAAAAAGCCCATTGCTGACATCACATGACTCCCCAGACATAGAGAAGCTGCCCACTCCAGCCAAGCCCTCTCTGGCGATGCGCCTGTTCTGTAAGGGTGGGGGTCAGCGGGATCTCCTGTGCACCATGTTTGACAAGGACGGAGCCCCGTCATCAAGCACGCAGCCGATGCCCACCCCTCCCCCACCAAGGTCCAGGCGGAAAGGGAAGGAGAATGCTGTGATCATTCTCGACACCCCCTAATGCTGATTTATGCTGAAGTAATATGTGACCGGCTATAGCATAACCCTGCACCTGTCTGTAAAAATCAAAATGTAGATTTTCAAACCATACAAAAGCTTTCATTTGATGATTTGTTTTTACAAATTGGTCAATAATTGGCAAAGATATGATTGTTTCAACTTGCAATTATAAGTCTTTTACACACATTATGTGAACTTAAAATGCCCATTTCTTTAAAAAAATTTCCGACAAGTGCAGGGTTTGGCTATTACCGGTCACATATAGCAACGCTCGAAATTAACTTTTTTTGCTGGTGGCCCGGTCGGGCCAGTAAAATTAGTATTTTTCAAATTTTGGTGGCCCGATACAAAAATCTACTGGCCCGAAGAAAATAAAGAAAAACAAAAGAAAAATGGAGAAGATTCATAGCACATTCAAAACTGTGGAAAAGTGGAAAATTCACTGTTATTATACCAATTTGACCTCAACATTCTGTGTAAATGTCATGTGAAAATCTCAGACAAATAACATGTTTTTAAATTGTGGTGTTTTAAGCTAATAATTAGAAGTCAAAAAGCCGATTCTTTGTAAACATCGGCTGCAAACTTGACAAGTCACCGATCATACTTTACTGTATCCGATTTCGAATACGGCAAACATGATTTACATGCATAACAAATTTGATTGATAAAGGAAATTTGTACTTATATATCCGTCTTTTAATCTCACAATTCCGTAGAATATTGTTTTGAAACCTGTCATAAATGACACATTTTTTCAAATTGTGGTGCTATATTTGTAAAACTGTTAGTCAAACATTTATAAATTCTTCGTAAACTTACGGACACAGACAACAAGACGTAGACAATGCAGACACAACATGAACATGGGCTATGTTGAATTTTACATGGAACCAAATTTGATCGATTATTAAAATATCCTCTCACATTTCAGACTTTTAACCTCACTTTTCGATGGATTATTGTTTATAAACCTCACATAAATTAAATAATTTCAAATTGTGGGTTTTTGTTGTTGAAATTTTGGTGTCAAACATTGATGAATTGATCGTAAACATTCTATGCTCACGTAAATGCATGCACACTCATATTCGATATGGAAATTGGAATGCTCCATTCACACAACAGGGGTGTGGGGATAAACAGAATGGAAAACAACACAAATTAAACTTTTACAAATCGGACATTTCTCTAAATTTATTTCCACAAGTACTATAGCAAATATTATTCTCGATACTTCCTATCATTTATTCAAGTTTTGTACACAAACTGAACTGATAACAGAATTAATTTGATATCCTTCTAATTATCCCAAGTGGAACATGCTGTATGGGGGCGGGGCAGAAACAATGCTAATTATAATAATTTGCGACATGTGGACGTGCGTCTTCTGATCCGAGCTAGCTGTCTGCAGAAGAAGAAAACATCACACAAAACTGATCATTATTGACCTCTCTTTCCTCTCTTTTTAAACCACAAATCAAGTATTTTCTGTGAGGTATCAAATTTGCAATAAGTACCAGAATATTGTGCACAATTGTTTCAACATTTGGTGGCCCGATCGGGCCAGCAAACATTGGAAATATGAGTTTTTACTGGCCCGACAGCAATTTTTGGTGGCCCCGGGCCATCGGGCCTATGCTAATTTCGAGCGTTGTAGGCTTTGACCTTCCATTTTACCACGTGGATCAAATAATTTTGAGAATTTTTTTGGCTTAAATGTTGTCTTGATATAATTTGTACAACATATGAAAGAATTGGAGATATATTATTTCTTGTTTTTTCTACAGCCTTGTTTTAAGTTTGAAAATTTCATGTAAAATTGAATTATTTTAGACCTACACCCATGTCCAAGAATTCTATAGGGGTGTATTATGTATGAAAAATACCTATTCAAAGTCATGATTAGAGGCCTATTCACACCCTGGCTTACCACAGTTAAATAGACCTGCTAATCCCCATACAATAGAAATCCAGACAAATGGCATCTATTGATGTTGCAATGATACCACATGTTTCCAACCTGACAAAGGGCCCTGGGCAGAATCAATTGTGAGCCAGATCAAATGTTCTTAATGCACACATCTGATTGGTTGAAATGCAGAAAAAGTCTCCCTCTGCAACAGGGCCTAGGTGTAGTTCTTTTCTTGAATACAATCTTTCAAGTTCAAGTTAAAAATGCAAACTTGTACATCAATCATGAAAGCAAATATCTACAGGTATCCGTTTTCAATGAATTTCATGTTTCTATGCAACATTTTATGCAATTAAGTTACATGATTTGCAATCTGTAAAAATTCAAACCTGATTCTTTCCAACTAAACTGAACACAAAAAGTAACTACCCCCTAGACAACTGCTCATAATTTCATAACCAATAATTGTTTAAATATGTCATTTTACCACAATAAATATACAGTTGTTTTGTGTGAAAATCAAACGGCATTGTTTCACAAACCATCAATGATGCATGAAGCCATACGTATGTGCTGTACGTTTCACAAAAAATGGACAGGCATGTGCAAGTTCTTGTGACTTTTGAAATTGGGTCATTTGTCTTTATAATCTGTGCTCATTCAGCCATCTCTCATTTCCACACATAATGTACAAAACAACTGTAGAAATATTGTAGTAAGATGACATCTTGAAACAATTATTGGTTATGAAATTATGAGCAGTTGTCTAGGGGGTAGTTACTTTTTGTGTTTGAATTTTTACAGATTGCAAATCATGTAACTATTGCATATTATTGCAAACTATTGCAAGTTATGGTGCATAGAAACATGAAATTCATTGAAAAGGGATACCTGTAGATATTTGCTTTCATGATTGATGTACAAGTTTGCATTTTGAACTTGAACTTGAAAGATTGTATTCAAGAAAAGAACTACACCTAGGCCCTGTTGCAGAGGGAGACATTTTCTGCATTTCAACCAATCAGATGTGTGCATTAAGAACATTTGATCTGGCTCACAATTGATTCTGCCCAGGGCTCTTGTCAGGTTAGAAACATGTGGTATCATTGCAACATCAATAGATGCCATTTGTCTGGATTTCTATTGTATGGGGATTAGCAGGTATATTTAACTGTGGTAAGCCAGGGTGTGAATAGGCCTCTAATCATGACTTTGAATAGGTCTTTTTCATACATAATACACCCCTATATAATTCTTGGACATGGGTGTAGGTCTAAAATAATTAAATTTTACATGAAATTTTCAAACTTAAAGGGGTAGTTTAGTTTTGGTAGAGAGGGCGCTGCATATCACAATTTTTTTGTGAGGTAATGAAAAACTGAGTGTCGAATTTGCGAGAACATGCAATTTTAATGGCAGAATAAACTTTATTTGGTCAAAATCGGCCCAGAAACGGCTGAAATATCAATAAATATATCTCACCCTATAATTATTTGGGGCCCAAATAATTAGCTGAATTTTTCAAAAAAATAAAAAAATGCTTGCACTTTTTCAAAAATTTTCAAAAGCGTTTTTTAAATAGTTGTTGATGATCTCTCTATTTAATCATTATTTCAATAAAACATCACATGCATAATTTTGTATGAAAAAGGGTTGAAACCAATGCCTTTTTCGAGAGCGCCCTCTTGAGTTTAAATGGCTCTTTTTTTAATGATAACGGGCTTTTTACTTAGTCGTTTGTAATTATGTATACCTTCCGAGCATGGTGGAGTTAAAACTATAAGTTTTATAATGTTACTGTCCATGTTTGGTTACTAAAGTTGTGCCTTACCAAAACTAAACTACCCCTTTAAAACAAGGCTGTAGAAAAAACAAGAAATAATATATCTCCAATTCTTTCATATGTTGTAGAAATTATATCAAGACAACATTTAAGCCAAAACAATTCTCAAAATTATTTGATCCACGAGGTAAAACGGAAGGTCAAAGACTTAGGTCAAAGGTTATCGTATCCAAACTCGCTCATGCATGAAAACAAATGGCATAAATGGATTGCATATAACATCCCCAGTCCAATGACACCATCACAACATAAATTGACCCAACGGTTAACGGACAATTGCCATTTAAAAAATGGTGCCAACGCCCATTTCTTACAAAACTCCCCCATAGCGCCAAAACCGTTGGGCGGATTGGGCTAAAAATTAAATATTTGAGCTTTTAAAGGTTGAAATATCATACATACCAAATATTAGCAAATTCGGAGGGGGTGCGATGAAAATTTTCACTTTTTTTGGGTGATTTGACATGGAATGACCCACAAGTTAATTGATCACTTTAAAAATGTCATACATACTAGGTGTAACAAAATAACTGTTGTTTTTAATCCGTAATAACTCAGTCGCTTATGAATGAAATTAAATCAAAACTTCAGTCAATGTAAAGGAATACTGTCAAATTTCCTGTGCCAAGTTTTATCAGATTTCAACTAGAGAAAGGGTGGCTATTGTCAATTTAAAAGTAGTGTTACTAAAAACCTGTTATGTTTTTAATCCGTAATAACTCAGTTGCTTATGAACGGAATCAGGTCGAAATTCCAGAACTTGTAAAGGAACATTGTCAAATTCATCTGTCGAGGTTTGGTTACATAATACTGGCTCGTGACAGAAAAATAGACATGACTGTCCGCGGTCACCTTTTGTGTCGGTGCCCTCATTGACCAAGTCTTTTGTAAGGGATGCATCCCAACCAAATTGTTGTTTACTCCTTGAAATTGAATGCATCAATGAATGGGATATATTGCTTTATCTATGGGTGCATTGGGATTCGAACCCAGTATCCTTTTACATTGTCTGAAGTTTTGATTTAATTTCATTCATAAGCGACTGAGTTATTACGGATTAAAAACATAACAGTTATTTTGTTACACCTAGTACATGTACATGTATTGCAATAGGTTTGGTACTGTAGGAAAACAAAAAAACAAATAATGTTAAATGTGATTATACAATTTGGGAACAGCATATAAAGCATCCCCAGTGTATAAGTCTAGTATAAATTGAGATAAATTAAGATAATAACGTACCACAGTTCCATTTGTCACAAGTTTGGTCTTTTTATCATTCACAATTTATAATCTTGTATAACTCGGCCCTGTTGAGCCAATAGGTGTCATTATCTACTTCCGCTATAAAACAATAAAACTATATCTCTCATGGTTACAGATAGCTATCAGATCATTATGTCAGCCCTACAATAGACTTAGAGACACGGATTTTCAGCGATCGCGGAAAATCGCGGAAAATTCGCGGACCATTTGAAACGGAAAAAAAAAAAAAAAAAAAAGAAAAATCTTTTTTTTTTTTTCTTTTTTTTTTTTTCTTTTCTTTTTCGGAGCCCGTTCCGAAAAAAACGAAACCGGGACCCGATGGTGACGGTCGGGAACCAGTGTGACGGACTGAACCAACTCAGCCTTAATCATTAATGAATAAATGTTAAAGATATTTACTCTCTGCCTCTGGCCTGTGGTAAGTCCTTCCTGATATCAGGCATGACACATTCCCCGGCATTCTCTTACTTTAGTCCACCGGGGACCTAAACCCCTGGCATCTGATTTTCCCTGGATCTTGTCCCGTTTTCACAGTCTGACGTAGTCTGAATTTTTTAGACCGTCTCACTCTCACGGCTGGCCGACGACACGCATAATAATTCGTGCCACCCTCCGATCATAATGAATTCAATTATTCATGCAGTTTATTTCGTCTGCATGGTTTTTAGATTTATTCGGACAAAATAAACTCAGTCTCATTATGATTTTAGTTTATTTCGTCAGAGGATTTTAGGAAGATTTAATCAATTGCTTACCTGTCTTACTTTAGTCCACCCCTAATCAACGAAAAAGGGCTTCTTGCCTTCTAATTAACCTTTTTTAAAATCCATTAACCCCGGTTTTCCCTTCTCTTCAAGACCACTCTGCCACTTTTAGACAGTAGGCTATTGATGATAACGCTATTAGAGCAAAAAATAATGAATCCGTCTCCCTATTAACTAATCCACTTTCGATCCACCCCCTATGAGAATTTTGTACAGGTGTGTAGTTAATTTCCCATAGGGGGTGACTTAAAAGTGGATTATATACTAGAGCGACGTTGAAATGTTTGCAACAAGATTATGTGCGTGTCCAATGTAATACACGTGCGCGCATCAATCTTGTTGCGAACATTTCATCGTCGCTCTAGTAATATATATAATCCACTTTTAAGTCACCCCCTATGGAAAATTAACTACACACCTGTACAAAATTCTCATAGGGGGTGGATCGAAAGTGGATTAGTTAATAGGGAGACGGATTCATTATTTTTTGCTCTAATAGCGTTATCATCAATAGCCTACTGTCTTATAGCGATGGATTTGTATGATCATCTGATCTTTTGTCAAGCTTTTGTAAATGGATCGTGATGTCTTGGGGATAATAGCCCCATCCAAATGTGCAAGCCTGGTGGATTGAAATCACTCGAATATTGGTAGCGTCTGAGCTGCACAGCGCTAGTGCATGCACTCAGCGATTTCGCACAGTTTCGGAAAGGATAACAAAGGGAATCTATTGAAAGTTAACGGACCATGAGAAGGTATTGTGACTATTGAAAATCGTCGGTATTTTGGAGGGTGGGAATTTGAGGTCCCCAGTGACCTAAAGTAAGAGAAGGCCACATTCCCCCCAAATTTTGATGATTTGTGGGTGAAAATCATGATTTTACCATACTCATTGAATTTTGTATGGAGTTCTATGTAAACAGAATTTGCAGTTTTTCACATGTACAAAGTCTATGGCAAAACGGAATTTCCGTTTGTCAGGCAGGTAAAAACGGAATTCCAGATTTTCTGAAACGGAAAAGGCCTTTTTTTGAAACGGAAAATCAGTGTCCCTATAGACTGAATCATGGTTTGTGTTTGTCGCTGAAGGACTTCAAATAATCCATAGACATTCATTATAAATGACTAATTATCCAAACATTTCTAACACTCATGAAAATCATAGCATTAATTTTTTATTTTATAGTCAGTTGTCAGTTGTAAGCGATACACAGCCAGACAAATGCACGGACACATGCAAACACACGCACCAAAATAAAAGTTTAAAAAATATTTAATGACCACATCAGCTTTTGTTTGTAAACAAAATGGTTACCTACTTACCTTCTAAGTATGAAAATACTGGTGATTTAATTTTCCCACCCTGACCCTTTTGCATTTTTTGGGGTACAACATTGTAAATTAAAGTTTGTGTGTGCATGTGTATGTGTAAATGGGTGTGTTTAGTGGGTATTGAGTTTTGTAAGAGCTACTTCATGTATCTTATTTAACAATTTGAAATGCTTGAGTGATTAAAGGGGTAGTACAGTTTTGGTAAGGCTGAGCTTTAGTAACCAAAACCTGCACAATAACACTATAAACTAATAGTTATAACTCCACCATGCTCGAAAGGTATAGAAAATTACCATGACTAATTAAAAAGCCTGTTATCATTAAAAAAAAGAGCCATTGAAATACAAGAGGGCGCTCTCTAAAAAGGCATTGGTTTCAACCATTTTTCATACAAAATTATGCATGTGATGTTTTTTTTAAAAATAATGATTAGATAGCGCCTTGAGTAATTTTTTAGATACTAAGTGCGCTATATAAATATTTATATTATTATTATCAATAACTGTTTAAAAACCTCTTTTGAACATTTTTGAAAAAGTGTAGGCATTTAAAAAAAAAAAAAAAAAAATCATCGAATAAATCTGGGCCCCAGATTTATTCCGATCGGATATAAAATTTATTGATATTTCAGCCGTTTCTTAACCGATTTTGATCAAATAAAGTTTATTCTGCCTTTAAAATTGTATGCTCTTTCAAATTCTACACTCAGTTTTTCATTACCTTGCAACAAAATTACTTTGTACAGCGCCCTCTTTTACCAAAATTGAACTACCCCTTTAATGTCTTTGTTTCCCTTTCTTTTCCAGGGTGTTGTTTCCAGGTGGAGGTACTGTGCTGGTGGCGAGCAGTGGCTATGAGTACTCAGCGCACATGATGTACACAATGGCAATCAATGTGAGTTATTATACAGATAATACACATTCTAGAGTGCGTTTTGTAAATGCAATGCACTTGAGGTTTTGTCAGATGCACGCAACGCACGAGGCGTAGTAAGTATAAGTATGACCATTTACATTGCAGATGTGGTTTGGCCTACGGCTTAAGAAATTGAGGTTGGTGATTGAAAGCATGGATAGGACTGACTTCTTTGTTATTCTTTCGTAATGTTCACAGGAATGTAAAGCCCAGAGACTTTTACCTTGTGCGAAAGAAAAGTAGGTTACCATATGTTTATCCCTCTCTTTTGTTACATCTCAAATTTAGTTGAAACAATATAAATGGTTAATGTTATACTATTATACCCTATTGAGACCCTCATGATACAGACTGCAAGAAAGGACATCCTGAAACATGGCATAAGGATGATTTAGTTGAAATGATTATACATTTGTAATGTTAACTAAAGCTATCATTGTTTAATTTCTCTACTATTTGTGATTGTATCATTGTAGGCAAACAAGGCAGGCGACTTCTACCCTGTGTGGGGAACGTGTCTGGGCTTTGAGATGCTCATGATACTGACCGCAGGAAAGAACATCCTGAAGCCTGGCATCGACTCTGCTGACGTCAGCATCCCTGTCAATCTAGCACCAGGTACACTCTACATCTGCTACATTTCAGTAGTTTTGTTTGAAAATATTAAAGATACTTATTATAACTATTTAT
The DNA here is from genome assembly GCA_037951105.1 of Echinarachnius parma. Classification (NCBI taxonomy): domain Eukaryota; kingdom Metazoa; phylum Echinodermata; class Echinoidea; order Clypeasteroida; family Echinarachniidae; genus Echinarachnius; species Echinarachnius parma. Next base: position 29,330 of record JBAMJV010002713.1, read on the forward strand.
TTTGAAAAGGAAAACTAATTGGAACATTTTATTTGGATGAATTTCAATCAAACTTTGTTTTGAAATGATATTATTTTTCAAATACTACTCCCTCTTAGACCCCTGTTACTCCAACCGAAAGGGCGGCCTCAGGCCGGCCCGAGGCTGGTCAAACTTTTGATGTAAACGCACTAAAATAGAAATGCGGACCAGCTCAGTGGGTAGTCTCGGGCCGGCCTTTTGTTGATGTAAACGCAAGCGGATCCAAATGCGCGTCCTAACCCACTCAATTGTAGCGATCGCTATTTATAGCACGCGCTCGTAAAAAAAAAAAATTGTTTACAAGTAGAGCGCCAATATGGCGAAAAAAGGAACATGCGAAAGAAAGCTTAACTTAGGCAGTGTTAATGCATGAAAATGTGGGTCCGAGTACCGCAATGCTTGGGCGGGCCCGCCACTGTAAACGGGGTCTTACTTGCAAAACATAAGTCTTTTTTTCCTCGGAGGGGGGGGGGGGGGGGGGGGGGGGGGGTTATTTTGGTGGTCACTATAGTATAGGCAGGTCGACTGCTATAGACAGGTGGCCGTTAATACAGGGTTGACTGTATAAGATAATTTGTATGTTTGTCCTTGTTTGGGGGGCTTATCATTTAGATTTCCGGCCACTAGACCTGAAAATCTTAGTGTTAATTGCCTGACAGGGCCACAAGGCAAAAAAGTTAATTTGTGGCATTGTCTATGTCCTGTGCACCATGCAACTACAAAAATGTACATGTACATTGTTGATAATCTGGTGTGAGTCAAATCTTTCTTAGTAGCCACCAAAGGTACGTGATCCCCTGAAAAGAAAACAACAATGTTACAGACCCTTTCTAGAGAGGTCGCCTGTGTAGAGCACTAGAGTGGCCACTTTCCTTGTTTCCCTTAGGTGGTCACTATACCATAGCTGCCAACTGTTACGAAAAATTCGTAATTGTTACGAATTTCCCACCCTCTTTACGAAATTACGAATCCTCCTTCTATAATTACGAATTTTGAAAAAAAAAAAAAAAAAAAAAAAATGTTCACGTTTTTAAACGTATAGAGACAACGTTTAAACGTAAATCTGACCAAATCATACCTAGTTATTTTGCAAAAATGATAAAAAATAGGGCCATGGACGCCGGCCGCAATGGACTCAGGCCGCAATGGACTCCGCGCTTCACGCTCCAGAGCCCTAAAGCGACCCCTGGACCCCGGCTAAAGGGACTTCGCGCTCGTGATGTGTGCTTCGCGCACATGATATTGAGTTTTGCTTAACCCTATAAGGCCGGGCTATTTGAGGTCTTCAGCAGGCCGGGGGGGGCCATTATGGCCCCCCCCCTAAGATCTCGGCCGCGGAGCGGCCGATCGCCGTAAAAATTTGCACGCGTGATAAGTGAAGTGTATAGAATACAATGGTAATTTTTAAAAATTTTGAAAAATTCATTAATTTGCATATTTATGGTAATTTATGCAAATAAGTCATGAAATTCATATTTTTACCCATAAATCATATATTCTTCATAATTAAACTCTGGTTTTCACTACATATATTCTTTAGAGCATTTGGAATGATACAACAAAAAAAATTGGAATAGCCCGGTTCTTCCTTTTGTTTTCTATTGTTTTATTAATTTCTTATGTATTTCTTTGTTTTTTTAACTTATGTATTTTATTGTTTTTGTTGTTTATTTTATTTCTAACTATAATTTAACTGTTTTGAACCCCAAAACCAACATATAAAATGTAAACAACACCAAATATCTAATAATACACCTCATTTTATGAAAATTGATATTTCCATATGTTTTGTACACAAATCACGAAATTTAGCGATTTTCGGGCTGACACGCATAGACAAAAGGTCACGTGACTTTGTAACGGAGGGTCCGATTTTCGAAATTTTTGTTTTAAAACGTGCGCAAGACCCGAAAGAAAAAAGTCACCAAGCAGCGGCGCGTCATCTTGCAGCGTTTTGGAGCAATAAAAAAAATTCCGGAGGGGGGGGGGGGGGGGGCCATTATGGCCCCCCCCCCCCCCCCCCCCCCCCCCGGCCTTATTAGGGTTAAATGTTACTAATTTAAAATTCCGAATGTTGGCAGCTATGCTATACATCTAGGTTTGACTGTACTTATTTCTCATCATGTTCTTGTGTCCGTTATGATCGATACTAGGTTACGAGGAGAGTCGCTTGCTGAGCCCTGTGACTATACCCAAGTCTGTTATGAACACCCTGACTACCGAGAATTCCACCTACAACCATCACAACAAGGGTGTCACACCAACAGTACGTGGTTTAGTTATTAAGAAATAAGCGAGGAATACTTGGCTTCTTAGAGAATCCAACTCGACACCTCCAGATTGGTAGACAAGCAGTGCTCTAAACCATTGAGCACTGATGGCTTTTGATTCCGTGCGAATCCCAATTTTATTGGCTCATTTACATTTATTTCATACATTGTTTGACACATTTCTCTATCTTTGAATTTGGTTCCAATTATTGTCATAATATGTGACCGGATATAGCAAAACCCTGCACTTGTTGGTAATTCATGTTTTGGAGAAATGGGCATTTTAAGTTCACACACTGTGTGTAAAAGACCTATGATTGTAAAATTGAAACATGATTGTAAAATTGAAACAATCATATCTTCGCCAATTATTGACCAATTAGTTGGAACAAAGCATCAAATGAAAGCTTGTGATGAGGCCTTTGTAATGGTATGAAATGATTTTTTGATTTTTTACGAACAAGTGCCTGGTTTTGCTATAGCTGGTCACAAAATGTTAGCAACCATGTTGCAAGGACAGCCAATCATCAAGGAAAATGAAAGATAGCCCTGCCTGTGATTGTGGGAATCCAGATCCAAATCTACTTATCAAAATTCATCTGATAAAATGTGCTTGTACTTGTATATGTATTTGTATCTGTTCAGTTTGATAAATTAATGGAGGTACTGTGTTGCACAATTGGAGTTGGATAATGGAGAAAATAAATTTCAAACAAATGTGAATGAACTACTCTCTTCATGTAATATCTCCATTCTTGGTTTATTCCTTTGCAGAATTTCACCAACTCTGCGTTGCTGAAGTCCTTCTACCGCGTGTTGTCCACCAACCTCGATGCCAATGGAGTGGAGTTCATCTCTATGGTTGAAGGTAAATAGAGTCAAATTGGTTTTTCCTATAATAGACAAATCATTCATTATTTTTCATTCTAATCACTGCAATCATTTAATTTTGGGCTAAAAATACTTGGATAATGGTCAATAATTTATTCCATTGAAAAAAACAATAAAAAAACATGTCGAAAAAACAAAGAAATACATAAGAAATTCCAAAAAACAAAGAAATACAAAAAGAAAATTTTGGCTATCCCAATTTTTAATTTTGAAAACTTGTTAATTAAGTCATAAAGTATATTTATGCACAAAATTTGCATATTCTGAGCAACATTTAGTGATTAACAGACAAAAAGAGAATTTCTGCATAAATTAGCGTACTTCGGTAATTAATATGCGCATAATTTGCATATTTAACATTGGATCGTTTAAACGATTTTTCGCTTGAATCGGATGATCGGTCTTCGAGATCTTAGGGGGGGTCAAATTGCCCCCCCCCCAGTAAAAACCTGGTCTGAAATAGCCCAGTTAGAATAGGGTTAAATATGGTGTTATTAAAACTTCTTTCTACCAAGCTGCAGCGTGTCCAGAATGCAGCAGCAAGACTTGCCACCAAACCCCCAAATTCTCTCACATGAAACCTGTTCTCCGTCAACTCTACTGGCTCTCCCCATCAGGTCCAGAGTTCAGTTCAAGATTCTCATTCTCACTTTCAAATGTATCCATGGTTTTGCTGCTCTATACCTGACTGAACTTACTACCATTAGCCATCCGTCCTGTTACTCACTCCGCTCCTCACATGGCACCCTGCTGAACCATCCATCTTCCAAGATGCTTCCCACACTCGGTGATAAAGCCTTTGCTTCCACAGCCCCAAACCTTTGGAATAAACTACCTCTGACCCTCCGCAACCAATCTTCATGCAATCTTTTTCAAGAACAATTGAAAACTCGCCTCTTTCAATAATATGGACCTACAGTTCTTTTGAACATTTTAGATGGAAAATGTGCTATATAAATTTAATTATTATTATTATATGTTACTTATGAGTCACATTATCCCGTCACTTGAGTCACATGATCCCATCACCTGAATCACCTGACCCTATCACCTGATACCATTCTCTCTCTCCTACAGGTTATAAGTATCCAGTGTATGGCAGCCAGTGGCATCCAGAGAAGAATTTGTTTGAGTGGAAGGTGAACGCATGCCATACTCTAGACTGTTGAACTCATGAATCACATGATCCCATCACCTGAGTCACATGACCTTATCACCTGATACCATTTTCTCTCTCTTACAGGTAATAAGTATCCAGTGTATGGCAGCCAGTGGCATCCAGAGAAGAATTCCTTTGAGTTTCAGGTGAACGCATGCCATACTCTGGACTGTGTTGGGCTCGCGCAGTACATGGCAAACTTCTTTGTGCAGGAAGGTAAGAACTATTAATAGTCTGGACAAGTGCTAATGTATTTTTTATGGACTGCCTCAAATACCTCCTAGGGAGTGGAAAATGTGCACTTTGCATGCAGGAATGATTGCAGCGAGTATCCGTTGACTGGGGTAATAAAAATAGTGTTAAGCGAAATGATACTCGTACATGTGAATAACATTATTATAAATAACTGTTATTATTATTATTATAAAATGTAAATAAGTGAGGCCACGATCTATCGAATCTGGCAGATTCTTCTTCAGGCGAACGAATGACAACTGACTTTACTCAACATAGAATTATAAACATACACAGGGTGGGTGAAAGTGCGACCAGCAACAAGCTGGAGTGAACAAGAACAAAATAATAGGGGATATTATTATAAAAGAATACTCTTTCTGATGCATCACTACGGTTTCAATTGTAAGCATACCTTGTTCATTCTCGGTTGAACGTTCATAGCTCTTTGCCAGTTATCAATGTTCAGCTCTGACCAATATGTTAAACACCATATTAGTACAGATTATAGTATGCAAAATTACAAAATACATCCATTCGGTGTTGAATATTGTACTAAGTGTATTCGTTGAGTTTTTGAATAGGTATACTTATTGATGTATCTTATCTAAAGTATCTCCTCTACAACTATTTGTCTGTCTTCACCCAAGAGTACTCCAATTATGAACACAAACTGTACTTCTTTTAGTAAGATTCATGAGTTAAAGATAGCATCCTTCTTTTGTAGGCATCTTCAAGTTCACTAAAATATTCAATCATGCCACAACACAACACCACCATAAAGTTCATGACTCGTTCTTGAGATTGAAGCTTCCAAAAATACTCATCACTTTTAATCCCCTGTCTCTTTCACTGCAGCTCGGAAGAGCAACCATCACTTCAGCAGTGCAGAGGAGGAGAATAAACATCTCATCTACAACTATCCGGCCATCTTCACCCAGGAGTCCACATATTATGAACAAGTTTACTACTTTCAGTAAGATTCATGGCATATGATGCATGCGTCCATTCTAGCCTTTCCCAATTCCTAACACATTTATCCTGAACCCATCAAGGACGGTGTCCCACATATTTGTGGGTTGATAGTCCTACACTTTAGCAAGAAGATAACAAGATATATGAAGTATACAAGGAGAAAGAGCATAAATTTGTTGAGCCCTATTTTGTTACTCTACCTGTTTTAGTTATTTTAAATGATTTTTATTATTGCGTATATCGCTATAATTGAGGAAAATCCTTAAATTGGCAACACATTGTGATATTTTAAAAACAGATTTCGGCATTCAAATTGGCAACTTTGTGACAAAGTCACTTCATATTTGTCTTAAATTGTAATTACTAAATATTTTCCACCTATTTTTATGTCATTTAAAGGTTAAAAAAAATTAGGAGTTGCCAATTTGTAGAAGAAAATAATGATCAATTTTGCCTTAAAATGGCTGTCGTCCTTGATGGGTTATCAAATTATGAACAAGTTTACTGCTTTCAGTAAGATTCATGGATTAAGATGCATGCATTCATTCTAGCCCTAACCAATTCCTATCACATTTATCCTGTTAATCAAATTATGGACAAGTTTACTTCTTTGAATAAGATTGACAAATTGGGAGTGATCCATTCAATTTGTCAAATTAAACCAAAGTACCCTTTTGCTTGGCTCATGGTAACAGAATGAAATGGCGTTTGATTTTTCAAATGTCTCCCTGATTTAGGATTGAAACAAAATTAAAATCAATGGACATTACATGTAGGTTAAAATCTTACATAATTTTTTTTCCCCACAAGGTTAACAGTTTCCTTTTCTATGAAATGATCACAGATCGTTGAGAAGAATCTGACAATAATATTAAGTATATAATTAAAGTCTGTAATATAACTTAAGGAAAAAAACAACTTAAAAGTTGATGGATCACTTTAAGATGCATGCATTCATTCTAGCCTCCCCAACTCCTAACTCATTCATCTTGTTGACATGACTCGAGTATTGAGTATTGGAACATGATTTTTACATTATTGCATGGCCTTTAAGGCCTGGTCACACAGGGCACGACTAGACCCACAAATGCAGTACGCATTGGTACAAATCTATAGCAAGCCGTTTTAACATTTATTCCTATTTCTTGATATCAATAATTGAATTATTGATATCAAGAATGCATTTCTTGATATCAAGAATTACCAATGCTTAACAACAGAAAAGTATTTCTTGATATCAAGAATGCATTTCTTGATATCAAGAATCGAATTCTTGATATCAAGAAATGGGAATAAATGCTAAAAACGGCTTGCCATAGATTTGTACCAATGCGTACTGCATTCGTGTGGGTCTATAGTCGTGTCCTGTGTGACCAGGCCTTTAGCTGAATTACTTTCATTTAATGCCATCAAGGCCTGGGGGGTGTTTCACAAAGATCCTTAGTTGAACTTATCTCTAAGTTGGACTTAAAAAGTATGGAAAGCCATTAGTTTCTTTGAAAAATTGTTTTAGAATTCCTTTTACAAAGGCATAACATGAAAATTTAAATCATTAATATTTTCTATTATCAAGGAGATTCCATGTTTTTGATGTAAAATTTATAACAGTCTAAAATACTTGCATTCTTGGTTTTGAATATATTTTATTCTAAGGCTACACATGGCTTTCCATAATAGATAAGTCCAACTTAGAGTTAAGTTCAACTTACGATCTTTGTGAAACACCCCCCTGAAATATTTTGTGGAATAATTTCCCTTTAATGCTTGTTTTGTTTGTCATGTTTACATTATCAATAAGTGTTTCCTGAAAAGATAGCAATACACTTTGAAATAATTGCTTTCATTTATAAATTAGTTTCGTTCATCATTCATACTACTAACTCTCATTGTGTTTTATCTGTGTTTATGTGTTTTTGTGTTTTCAGTACTAACTCTTTTTAGGTTATGAAATTGTTTGATGTACTAATATGTACATTGATGTATACACATTGTATATTTTCTGTTTGGATTGTGTTGGTTTTGAAATTTGTTAATTTGTTTTTTTTATTAAGATAATGGCATTTTATCTCAAGTTCTCCATAGTAGCTACAGGACCAAAGACAACTTTTAATCAAGCTTTGTTTATATATCTTTGTATTTAACAAAATATGCGGAATTCAAGTAGTAATGTAAATAGTAAATATAATTGTTGTGTATGTATGCAGGTAAATTATGTCATTATGACTTGTGTTGAAGGAAGTTGCCTATTAGGTTAGTAGTATTATGATATATTCTGCAATTCATTCAAGTAAAATATAAAATGGACATTACATTGCATTCCAAGAAAAAAAAAGCACCCCTGGTGAGCCTCCCCAAGTTACCTGTCAGGAAAAAAGAAATCTTGAATTTTGTTAACCCGTAGGTCTTTCCTGTCGACTAAGGGTAGACACCAGGGATGCCTTGTACATACAATGTTATAATTACAATACCCTTTATTATCTTAAGTTATGTGTGTAATTTACACTGAAATAATACATACATGTACATGTACATGTACCAGGCAACATTGATATAATCAGAATACATTTAATTATAAATAAGCTACACTTGTAGTACGTAAGGAAATACATGTAAATGATGCAGAAATACTGCTGAAAACTGCTTATCTAAACACAAAAAAGTTACAAAAAGTTTAAAAGTTACGTTATTTTGATTAGGGGGGGGGGGGGGGGGGGGGACTTAATTTTTTTGTTGGGTTTAATTGATCAGTATTGTTGAAATAAACCCAACAAAAAAAGTAAGTCCCCCCCTAATCAAAATAACGTAACTTTTCAACAAAAATGTTTTGAGCAAAATAACTTGGCAGGATTGTTTCTACACTTATTGACCAGAACTTCTGTGTGAAGATGAAATTGGTCCGTCGAGTCATGCATGAGTGAGCATACATTAAAGGCAAAATTGTCACTTTTCAAAAGTCACATTTCTATTGTGACTTTTGAAAATTGAATCGACGGATAAATCTCATTTTCACAAAGAAGTTAGTCAATAAGTGCAGGAATAATCCTGCCAAGTTATTTTGCTCAAAACCTTTTCGTTAAAAAGTTACGCTATTTTGATTAGGGGGGGGGGGGGGACTTACTTTTTTTTGTGTTTAATAATAACAATAGAGTACAGAAGCCATGACGTCATAAAAATCGTTTTTTTGAATTTTCAAATTTGAACTTCATTTTCCGAAAGAGCATACAAGATAATGTCTAAATACCAAAAATCGATTGAATATGTTCAGTATTGCCTGAGATATGCCCATCAGAATTAATTTTTTGTCAATAGGCAATCAGTGTTATAGTGGTCTGGTTCATAACTTTATGAACCAGAGCACTATAACACTGATTGCCCATTGAAGTAAAATTCTTTCGGATGGGCATATCTCAGCCAATACATAACATATTCCATTGATGTTTGGTATTTGGACATTATTTTTGATGCTCTTTCGGAAAATGAAGTTCAAATTTGAAAATTCGAAAAATAGATTTTTGATGACATCACACTTCACCACTCTATAATGCCTGTGTAATCAAATGAGAGTCAATATAGGGACTACATTTTCGATCTGAAGAAGATTCTGCTAAGGAACACAAAATTACAAATGACGTAGTAAAGATCATGTTATCATTCAAAAAGAGCTGTTAAAACGTAAGAGGGCGCTCTCTAAACACTCATCGGTTTCAACCATTTTGAATAAAATATTGTGCATGTGATGCTTTGTTGAAATAGTGATTAGATTAGTGATTAGTGATTAGAGAAATAACCAACAACTATTTAAATACCTATTTTGTAACTTTTTGAAAAGAGGAAGCATTTTTTTGAATTTTTAACGGCTGGTTCAAAATCCTCTAATAAACCTGGGGC